>DWTO01003727.1:0-12268 GCA_018244755.1 Jemadia pseudognetus
TATAATAATTACGTTACGTGTATTGCAGAGGCTACAGACAGGGCTACCTGCTCGTACGCTCGGCTGCACAGTGTGGCAACGCCGCATTGTCTTTTTGCACTATCCTGCCATGGAATAGGCTGTATGAGTGATTTAAAATTTTCTTAAAACGAAGGTTCACTACAAGGCTACTAAAACAAGTTGTAAGAGTACTGTTATATATATTGATTCCGCGTGCAGTGAATAAGTAAGATTCGCGGCGTGGTGAATGGTATAATATCATTTGGTATTCTACTAGTAGCGCGGATTCAACGACGCTATGCTTTTTGATTTCATTCGGTGTCAGTAGGGCACGTTTACTCGGTTGCGGCTTGCAGTGCAGTGAGTGCATTGAAGCTACGTACGTCTATGACACGCCGTTTGTTACACAGAATGAAGTAATCGCCCTGACGTGACGTGAGCGTTGCGTTGCGTGTTGCGTTAATAGAAATGAGGCTCTCGAAGGCGCGTTCTGATATTTCGCAGACGAGACTATCCGGTGTCCGTGATGAACTTTGTTATGGTGTTAGCGTCTGTGTTTTTATGAAGACGTAAGCCACGTAATGATTCTACTTAGAATCGTACAAGTGCATCATAGGTACAGTAAATAAATGATTCGTTTCCCTTGGCGTTTCTTTTCATTCGTACACAAAATACGTACAGCAAGAGACATTTCACTCCGACCACTAGACATCGTGTCAGTTATTATGTGCGCTCGTATGATTCACGGTTCATTATTTGTATACTGTACGTCCCTTTCACTCGGAATATTGTGTGAACGAGACACAGAGCCATGACTACATCATGTTGGCATATCACCATTAACAATTTTACATCTCAAAACAATCGATACTTCCATGAATTTTGTCTAAATTAATACCAGTGGAATTTAAAAACTAACTACATACCTAACTGACATCCCACAATGAACCAATCAAAAAATACAATAACTTTAGTATATACACATCTACTGAACTTTCGTTCATACTCTATCATTTTAGAATGATTGTCAACCCAAATAAATGTATCGAATATAGCTCATTGCGAAAGGTACACTTAACTCTGATGCAAAGATCTCTTTTCTTTGTATTCTGCCGGTCGGATCCTTTTAAGGTGGGTAAGGTTAATTCGTACAAAAAAAGGCATATTTTTGTGACAACATAGTTAAAATCTCTTTATTATAACCAATGGTACCTACATTAAGGTATGACATTTGAAGAATACTGTAAAAAAAATTTCATCAACAAATATTAATAAATACGGCAATGGTAGTGTTCGACCCGGGAATCGAACCCGGGACCCCCCGGTCGGCAGTCGCACTTGCAACCAACATGACTAATAATATTACAAAATTTTCTAATTTAGATTTTCTAGTAGTGGTTCGCAGTCTGGATATGTGCCCGATGCATGGCAATAAGCTCACCACCTATTCCATAGTGGGACGTAAACGTAACTGATGAAACGTGGGAGTGTTCTGCATTCCTCTGCCTACCTCTTCAGGGACAGCCGTGAAGTTACGTATATTTTAATAAAATCAAAAGTAGAGAATGGAATTAAAAATAAGTAGGTATACATATGCGTTTTACATAATTTTAATAGCTTCTCTTTTCTTTATAAATTATTATATTTCAAACTCTACATTTTATGCTGAAGTTTAAGAGTTCCAAGTTACATTATTATGACGATCGGCTCCTATACGTGACGAAGTGTAGAATTACGCTCACTGCGATATTTAGCATTGTGACATCGAAAAGGATATGTAAGCGATATTCGATACTTTAAAACGACACGTAAATCGGATAATATCCCTTATTACATACAAGATACGATCTATATCCCTGTAATAATACTTCTATTCGTTTATATTAACAAAGAATTAACAATAATATTATAGAATATGAATTAGAGTTTAGTCTTGGTGGGTCTTAATATTGAGCTGATACGAATATTTCATATTGATTCCAAAAAGATTACTGAGACAGACAAATTAAAAGATATGGAGGATTACGTAATGTTACGTTACGGTTCTCGTATTTATGTATTCGTGTGGAGAGGCTTGATTCTAGAGACTCAGAACGCGTCAACAGATTTGCGTAATTTTGGTGGCTTCTAAATGTACTGTTGGACGTGGATTTACTTCTTACTATATACATTTATTAAACATTGCTCGGGGTTTCCAATTAACGTATAATAATATACACGAAATTCATATAAATCACATACATCGTATAATGGAATATTGCACCGGCGTGTTTCTAATATTTGTTTCATCTGCTTTTTCTAAATAGCTGCTGCCGAAGCTGTACGTCAGTTTATAAATAAAATTGGATCGTCGTGTATTAAATGGAAATATTATTTAAACTGATAAATTTTATGTGTGTCGACATACACCTACATACAAACGCAGGCACATACAAACACAGCGTTCAACATTTTAAGTGATACATTTATACATTGTAATGTGTATAAAATATTCCTAAAATACCTTTAAACAAACGGGCATAGAAAACAAAATGTCTTGAAAAGTTTTCTCGATTCGAATTTAAAAGTGAAGATTTCTTAAGCCAGGTGTTATCATACCATCTACCCTTACACACGCATCCAGAGCGCTCTGCTAATGGGATGGGCGTGCACAACCCAACAGCTTCATAAATACACATCGACCACTCTGAATGAAACTTTTCTCGACTCTTAAATCTATATAACTGAGGTTCCATTAAAGTGGTTACGACACAACGTAGCAATAAATAGTAAAACATAACGCGTGCAGTTGTCTGTTCACAGGGAATAGCATATCAGACGGTATAATAGTGCGTGAAAAATTGAATTAAGCACGCGTACAGATGTTATCTTGCGTCTATCCGCGTCGGCTGCCAGTCGTCGAGTGAACGGGCCAAACCCGCCGGCGCCATCTTGACTTGCGCGTGCGCACATCTGTAGCACTTTACAGGCAAGTATACCTTGTTCTTTTAAGATTTACAGATTATAATTATGTAAAAAAAGTTTGTTGTCTATGGAAGAAAAAAGGAAGTCAATAAAGTACGAACGTATTTTATAGTAGCATTGACTGATTAATTATCTTATTATACGAGTGTGTAATATTAATTTTTGACTATAATTATATTCATAACACTATTTGTTAATATTAGTGACATTATTAGACCAACAATCCGCGAATGTGGTGTACTATAGTGTACTTATATTTATATGAATGCGGCTTGCTTTGCCTTCGTGTTCTTATACCCTCACGCAAAGGAGGCAGACGCTTTCAAACAATACAAAGCGTGCACTATATATAATGTATATTTAATATACAATAAGCATGCCTCGATTATAAATGTATACATAGTATATATTGATGTAAAAAAAGTAAAGTTTCTGTTGTGACTTTTTATACCTAACACTTCTGTGGGGGTTCTTGAGAGACGTATTCTTTCAATTCCCACTACAGTTGTAATTGGCTGTCACTTTGCCTTTTTGAATATATCCAGTTTTTTGAGATTCTGTCAAGTTGAGGCTTTGTGGAGCTTTTTGAGAGCGGCGGGGTGAGAGGTTCTCCAAGTCGATAATTACAAGCTCTACCCGAACCGGAACACGGCGGTACATTCGCCTTTGTACGCGGGGTGGCGAGGGTAGCTATTGAGGTGGAACCTACCCCGAGGGTTCCGTTCGAGGGAATATAGTTAGCTGGTAATGTATCTCTCGATTTGTAATAAGTAGTTTGTAGTGGCAATATATAATTATTTGCTGTTAGACAATAAATATAACAACGCACCTGAGGCATTAATTATTTTGTTATTTCGATATATTATATTAAAGTCCTATACAGTTGTCTAACGTTATAAATAGTTATAACTTTAGACAACTATATTATTATGATATTTTTTGTAAAACCGCATTAACTGTCGAAATATGCTACCAATATTATATTGTAACTGCGCGTATACCAATAATATATTGTAACTGCGCTTATACCCATATTATATTGTATTCACTTAACGACATTTCTTCTGTAACATTGACTAACTTAGTCGTTACGAGTTGCAAACACAGGGTCATCGAGCTTGAAAGTTACAGATATCGAAGATTGATTATCATTTTATCTGTTTCCTTTAATCAGAAATGTTTCAGTGTCAAACTTTAACACTCCGTCATTGAATATTTACCTGAACTTTCTTTTGGCAGACTAATGTTTGACTCTCGTTTAAGACAAATATGAACACGATTGCTGGTTCTGTGAGTCCCAAGATATAAACACTAATTATTATCATAGTAAGTGCATATCCTACTGTTAAGCACGATCTTTCTCCGTAATTGAAGGAGCTCTGAAGCTATCGTCACGTAAATTTGTATTTCATTCCAAGAATTATATTTTAAATAGAATCAATACAAATTCTTAGAATATATGTATAAAACTCCAGCACAGTGTCAGGAATTACTCGTAATACTTTGATTGTACTTATTTCCTATAGTGGTAGTGAGGCTATTGCCATACACCGGACCCTTTTCCAGACTACGAGCCACCACTAGAAAATCTAAATTAGAAAACTCCAATAGGGCCCGACCCTGGATTTGAACCAAGAACCTCTTGATCGGCAGTCGTTCTTGCAAGTAGTGCTCGAGGCACTCATTTTTTTTTATTTTACGTTAAAAATGGTTGTCAACTGACATACTTTCGGTTACTCGGTTCGTACTACAATTGCATTCATGATGTCTCTGTATTTTATTTATAACACATTCATCTCGTGTAGTTCCATCTTGCTGTGCTGCTGCTCTTCTTCTTTTGTTTTTCTAACCTATTCACCCTAGGCATAATAGTCGTGACGATTTAATAATTGAACTTAAGTGGCTTGTGAATGGTTTGCCTGTAGTTAAGGATTATAATACGTAGCAGTTCAAACATATTTAATGCACTTACTAAACGTGACGAGAGGTGGGGTTGGGAGTGTGTGTGTGTGAGTGGGGGCCGAGGGAGGAGTTTATAATCATCTGCCAATTTTCTAACGTAGCCGCTTCAAGGAACACAGCACGTTCGGGACACGTGATCATCGGGTGGATTGATCTTTATTTTCTTGAATTAAAGCTTCTTGTGGTTTAGATAAATAAAAAAAATAGTTTTAAATATCTTACATCCAGCAATCAACGGCACAATGTGGCAATTCGCCAAATAGACACAATTCAGACATTTCGCAAGGAATTTACACGATAAAATAACTTTAGAGTATTGATAATGTAACAAAGCTATAATGCTAACAAATGAGACTCGTATTACTGGCTCAATATGAATTGTATCGAACGAAGTTCGATTATAATTCGATAAATAATTTCTCTATTATCATTACCTAGTTGTGCACCGCTGACTGAATTGCACCAGTTGTTGCTCAACCCCACGTTTCGATTTTGCTAGATCGTTATTTAAAGTAAATAACAGAATATTAAACAGCGGGCCGTTACAAAGTAAATTGTAAGTGTAAAGTAGTCACTTTAATTACGATAGTTATACATTTTGTTTATTTATCGTAGCTTATATTTTACTTTCTGTACAAACACGTAACATCACGCATGTAATCCCCAAAGAGGTAGACAGAGGAGTGTGGCGCACGCCACGTTTCAACAGTTAGGTTTACGTTCCACTATGGAAAAGGTGGTAAGTCTTTTGCTATACAGCGGGAACATATCCAGACTCCGAGCCACCACCACAAAAACCCATTAGTGCACGACCTACAATGTGAGTCCAGCACTCCATGATCGGCAGTCGCGCTTGCAACCAACAAATTCACACTTGATATTGAGTTTCAAAGATAATATTGTAAATATGTACATCCAGTTACAAATGACTGCATACCAGTTATATTTAACCCGCTGATACAAGGACGTGCTTTACTTAGGGCGCTTAAGTTTGAAGTCCCAGGTAGCAAGAACATTAAAGTGATCGTTTATCAACTGTAGTTACTGTGTTATATTATTAGTTTATTAATATATACTTCCGCCCGGTCTTTTACGACGAGCGCAAAGAACACAGTTACAAACATCTCTTTCATACACAATTAAAGTGCTTCGTCTTCATTTTCTTCTTTTTCTATGTTAATATTTATTTGCATTTACAAACATTTAGTCATAATGTCAATACTATTATTGTTATGTAGGTATGCGTTAATTATATCTATTGATGACTTAATTTTTTTATTAGCGCCCAGACTGTTTTTTCATCTCCCATCAACGACGAACTGATACAGACTGCGTCAAACAGTTACTTCGCTTTTTGTCCCTCTCGTTTGTTGTTGTTTAATTCAGACCAAGTAATGAAAACTTTGGTGATAGCGTTTTATTACAAATTGCTGGATTGTTAATGGAATTATACAAATTTCTTCGAATTCAAAATTGTGTTTTAAACTTTTATAATGTTCGCGTTTATTTAATTACTGATGGAAATTGAAAGGGAACAGATGGAAATAATTTATTTAATAATTACAAAGTTAGGGTTGTCAACATTATTTATAAATTTCGTCACGGAATGAAATATGAACTATACTACGAATATACTATATTAAGCGTTATTTAAAAATAAAACATTCATCTTAAGACGCCTCAATTAAAAGCATCTTAATCACTGTTCTCTCATCGCCAGCATGTTTCATTTCACTTCTGGACAATGTTGAGCGCCGTCGCGCTGTCCTCAGCCGCCGCATTCAGCGTGTACTTGTTTTAAATATAATTTTAATTCAATGCTTTGTGTTTTAAACTATTCAGCAATTTACAAATAAAGTGCCCGTTACCACTAGTCGAGAACCTACTCGTAATTATTAGTATTATGACTGGATTAAAATTTCACAATATCAGCTAAAGAATGCAACTGGATAATGCAACGGGTGCATAGATTAAACGGATTAATTTCGCTCTAGCAAATACGAATTATTATTGCTCGGGTTAAATCAAGGATCTCTCTGATCGCTTAGTGGTTTATTGCTCAGCCTCCTGTCTCATGTTAGGGTTTCTGGGTTCAAGTCTTGGCGGCATTTTACAATAAATGTGCGTTCTAAGATAAACATATATTATACGAAATATATAGTATAATATCTATATATTATAAGAAAATGGTAAATTTATTCACCAATATTTCTTATGTAAAATTATGATTAAGAACACTTTACGTCCCCTCAATTTTCTAAAAGCAAACGCCGCTTAATATTTTAAACCAACTGATTTAATTCAATCCCCCTTTTTAGCGACGTAATGGTTAGCACAAACATGAGGCGCCTAAGCTCTCCCCTTATCACAACCCTTACAGGGGCGGCAGCCAATACTTCAATCATGATTCATAACGTACACTTTGCATACTTTATTGTGCTTACTACATATTTGCTCATTAACTCGATGCTAACTCCACGTTATACGTTTTAATCGCCAAACATACGCTTACATAACACAAGTTTTTGAATTTTTATTTTATTTTTAAATGTCGTGCAATACTTATTTTACATGTTTAATTTTATGCTGTCTTTGAAAATATTAATTGGCTTAACACAATTTTGGATGTAAATTTTGCATTGGCTCACAGTTATCTTAAACACATTCCTAACAAACACTGTATGGACTATATAAGCACTGATTATGTTTTGTCATTACCACACTGACCACACAATTTTAGTTATATAATTTTGTCATTTTTCATTTCCAGACGACGCTGTTTTCAAACCTCGTTCGAGAAATCGTCATTAACTGTTTTATCATTCCGCTGCTGGCCAAAGATTTCATCCGAGAACGAGAAGGGTTAGCGTCAAAGTGCCCCGTTTCGAGTGCCGTTCGAGAAATCATAGTAACTTCAAATCTAAGCCGGGGGTAATCAATCCCGGCCCTCATCACCGCAGGCTGCGCGGGTGATCTACTAGTAAGGCTAAACGATGGCTCAAAAATAAGCTCCTTCCGAGGTAATAGCATATATAATGTACATGGTAAATAATTAATGAATTTGTCTAATATTATTCAAGCAACAAATACTTCTTAGAACTGACAGCCGCGATGGTTGGGCGGATGCAAGGGCATCTGCTGATCGAGAGATTCTGGGTTCAAACCCCGGGTTGGGTACTACTGGATTTTTACATTTTTTTAAATAAAGATGTATTAAGTAAAATCGTTACAACATTGGCAATAGGCTCACCACCTATTCCATAATGGGACGTAAACGTAACTGGTGAAACGTAGGAGTGTACTACACTTCTCTGCCTCCCTCTTCGTGGATAACAGGCGTGATGTTACATTACAACGTCCTAAAAGTATTATTCTATTCAGTCATATAATATTACTTTGTAATGTATCGTTACCGTTAAGACATTACATGTTTTGTGGCAAAGTTTGGAAAAATAAAAATTTTTAATTGAACAATTTAAACTTAAAGTAGTTTAAAGTGTGACTTTCGATCCACATAACTACATATAATAAGCCTAAACATAATTTAAATCCAAGCCAACCTTCCATTCTTGCTCTGAACGTCTCTAATCTCGGAGCTAATAGTAAACAGTGTCAGTGCTGTGTGAATGTGGTATCGATTGGCTGCAGCGTTGCCTAGCAACGCGCGGCGTCACCGCGACGCCCCCGCCCTTTGTGACATTCCGTTGCGTTATTGACATCGCGATCATACTGCCCGCTTATGTGATTGGATGAGGATGTGTTGCGTGAGATTTATTTGTATTGTGTATTTTCAATATTGTGTCTAACCTAGTGTCCACTGCCACGTTGGCTGTGTGGGTTGCAAGGGCGGCTTCCGTTCGAGAGGTCCTGGGTTGAAATCCCGGGTCGGGCACTATTGGATTTTTCTAAGATAGATTTTCTAGTAGTGCCTCGGACTCGTAAAATTAAAAAAAATATATTAAAAATGCAACTCATCGTTCATTCTACTAAAATGTTCCAGTGTGATCTACCAAGCTGTATATATAAAATACGAGTATATATATGGAGCAGACACTTCACAAGTCACTAACAAAACCTGCAACGAACAACAAATAGGCCAAGTTCCCGCCTCGCGCCGCACTCACCCGGCGCTTTTGTTCCGTGCAGCGTCGGTCCCCGTGGCGCGAATAAATTTATATTTACGATCCGTGAGCGCCAGCAAAAGCTCCAACGAACTTTTAAAAAGTTAACCGGACATTATGATAACCAACTTCTTGTGTTTTCGTTTCCGTTCTTTATCAGCTCTTTTACTGGTCTTCTGCTGAATACGGCTCTATCATATGGGCAAGTAATTGCATGTAATGGCAATGGCAAGTAAGTATTAATTAACTTCATCACAGAACATTGTCTTTATTCATTTCCTGTTATTTTAGTTATTAAGGAGACATTAGTTTTGCAAACACTATTCAGTTTTATAGTTTCAAGATAAATACATTTACAATACCATTAGTCAGTTTCCAATAATTCGAATATTCCAAGCATCATTTGCAATGATTTCTGGAACAGGAATATATAAATTTACATCTATTCATATATTGTTTTAGTTAAAAACTCTGTTGACTTTTCCTAGTAAGGTAAATTATAATTAGAAGGTTCTTTATCCCCGACCGGCCCCAGGTGTCGTGTTGTCAAAGGACCATTGTGGCTGTTAGCTGAATTCGTATTTCCGAGCTCTAACAAAGTGCAAATTAAGTTATAATTAACTTCCTCTTCCCACGGTTATCTGAACATCAAAGTTCGTAGCTTTGTTCTTAGAAAGATGACTTTTTAACGCTTATGAAACCCAAAAGCTTTGGTTTTGAATGATATTCAATGCGATTAAAGTCATAAGATTTTAAGATATCTAAAATATTCTAATCAGATAAGTTTATGCAAAAGTCTAGTAAAATTTGCGACGATTTAGGAAATTCCGTTGTTTTATTTTTCGACAGATTGTTGCATGCATTTAGTCCACGAGTGGTCTTTAAATTGGGTCAA
This sequence comes from Jemadia pseudognetus, assembly GCA_018244755.1. NCBI lineage: Eukaryota > Metazoa > Arthropoda > Insecta > Lepidoptera > Hesperiidae > Jemadia > Jemadia pseudognetus. The sequence continues at coordinate 9,943 of DWTO01003727.1, forward strand.
TGCTTATCTTAGAGACTAATTGAGACTAATTTTGACATGGAAATATATATTCTAAATAGGAGTTGTACACATATATGGAACTTGATAGAATAGTCAAGAAGAACATTACTGTAAACATTTAAATTTATTTATTTATTTCTTTAAAAAATTAATTAATACAACAGTATTACGTTTTAAGAACATTCACTCAACAACACTCAAGAAAATGCACTCAAATTACTAAATATATTTGTTTTGGTTCATAAAATATTTATATACGCAATTATTTATATACTACGCTTACGTACATGCGTCAATTGTTTAATTTATTTAATTTTAAGGCCCATGGCTTTTAATACCAATGCCTTCTTGGTGCTAATAATAGCTATGCAATTAACTTGGTTTAATTATTTATAAACATAACATAGTCGTTTATGTATACCTATGGGCAGGAGCGTAGCCGGTGCAAGAGGCTGTGCTCTGCGAACCCCATCTCGAATGCCCAGCGTGGGAATTGTAGGCATAGCCCCTCAGGGCAGGCCTATGTCCAGCAGTGGACTTGAAAAGGCTGATGATGATGTTATATGTGCGTCTGTTTACTACAATATTGCATGTTCAAAGATCACACAATCTACGTATACATACATATATGTATTGATCTAGCAGCTGGGGTGAGCTAGGCAGTAATCCCCTTATGCTGTTCTACTCATGTTATGTGACAGAGTTATGAGACACGTTAGTTCTGTAACAGAACACATCGAGAGAGAGACACAGAGAAACTCTACATCGAGCTTAAGTGCCGTTCTGATGTTAGGTTATTAAAAGTGTGACAAATATTTTATATTCTGTATTAATGTTTTATTTTGTAAGTACGAGTAGAATGGCTGGTTGATACAGATGTTGAAGTATGTATGTATATAGATGTATTTTGAAAAATAAATATGTTGATTATATGTGCTTACTGCTTGCTTGCTGACTGTTGCGCCGCGGGTCGTGGGTTCCATTCCCGCCCAGAAAAAATATTTGTGTAATGGGAACAAATATTTGTGCTGTGTGTGGGTGTAAAAAAATATTAATTTAAGTATGTACCTACGTAGTTTATTAGCCCTCTGGTTACTATACCACAAGGTCTCTTGACGCTTACTTTGGGGTCAAATGGCCGTGTGTGCAGATGTCCCAAGATATTATTATTATTATTATAAGCGCTCAGAAACAAGTTTTTAAAATGTTCTTTCACTCTCCTTATTGGTTCAGATGCCACATTCCTATAACTTTTAATGACGTATATTTAAAAAGAGATGTTCTTCTTCTATTAGCGGAGATACAGATCTATTTCCAACTGCCCACACACATGCCAGCTACACTGAAGTACTCACTAATTTAGGAAATAATAGATCTATTTAAATCTAAGGCCTCACTCATGCGGATGAAACGCGTAAACCATAGACAAGTCCTCCCACTCCGTAAGTTGTGGTTAATTCGTTCATTAGCATTGAATAGAGCGCGGCACTTTCGCTCCGAACTCGTTTCGCGCCATTTTAGTGATATAATTTGACACATGTCATTTAGTCCCGGCTTTATTTAGGTCTGAGGTTTGGGCTTTTGGCTTACGACCGGACCGTAAATTGTGGTATTTCAGTCGCCGGTGGATTTAAACGTCATTCTAAATAATTAAGTTGGCAAAGTTGCTGTCTTGCATTAAATTCACAGTTTCACTACGTATGTAGCATTTTATGACGTATCGTAAAGTAGTTCAGAATAGGATATGGTAGTCAACTAAATATTAAACATACGATGTTATAATATATGACAATTAATAATAAATTGCCGCAAGTTAAGCAATGATAACCTAGTGGTTTAAAATTCATACTTTCTCTGTTTCTTTCGCTGGGTCTTAAGTTTAAATCCCAGGCGCACCTTATTGTGAATATAAATAGCATTTTTAAGACTATAAAACATTTTTTCTAACAGTGAAGAAGAACACCGTGTGGTAATATGTACACGGTAAAGTTATTCAAAAGATGTCAAGGAGAGTGAAGTCTGCCACCCGTGCAACTCTGGCACTGGGCCAGCGTGGCAGACTATAGCCTCAACCCTCTCATTCTGAAAGGAGACCCGTGTCTAACAATGGAACGGTTAAAGGATTGAAAAAAACCTTAATTACTTTAGTAATTATATTATTTTGTGAAAATTTATTGTAAAATATATGTTTAGTACAAATTTATTTACAAATTTTGACTGCCTCGTTGGTCGCGTTGGTTGTAAGTGTAACTGACGATCAGGAAGTCCTGGGTTCGATTCCCGGGTCGGGCACTATAGAATTTTTCTAATTTAGATTTTCTAGTAG
>DWTO01003728.1:0-12267 GCA_018244755.1 Jemadia pseudognetus
ATTTAGAGGTAATTGTCATTAATTACTGGTCATTTATAGACAATTGTCATATAACCGATATACCGATATTAGTTAAGCTGAACGATTTTAGTACAATGTCTGAATGGGATTCTCATATATAACGGATATAATATACCATATAACAAATATTATGTAAACTGTTCTTAATCTTGAACAAATTAAATTACAGGATAATTTTCGGATGTAATCAAGGCCACTACTACTAGTAGTAAGGATTGTTATTGATTGTAGAAGTGTTTGGAATGAAATTGAGAAATACGAAAACAATAAGGTCTATAAAACATGGATTTAAAGTAGTTGATACCGCTTCAACATGATGTAATGGATTTATCGTACCATCTTAACTATTATAGTATCGTATCATAATATGGACGCAGAATATTTTGAAGCTTCTCTGAACTTGATATAATTTAATGTTTACTTAGGGTTTATAACATATACAGGGTTTATAACATGCACATATATTATTTGTTCAAAAGTCTCTTGGAATCATCGAAGAAATAAATTTACAGGTGAGGTGACCTTTGCTATTTAGAGCCACGGACCGAAATCGATAATCTCAAATTGTAGACAAAGGTCAAATGCTTTTTATTGGAAAACTTAATATGGCTAATCGTATCTGCCCTCGGTCGGTTCGGGTATCTGGTTTTAACTAGTTAGATTACGATATCAAACTGCTCTACGGGATATGTAGAGACGCATTGGCCACTGTGGGATTCATTAAATCGTAGGTTCCCATTATAATCAGGACTGACAGCTCTATATAATATTCAGAGTAATATGAATTGTCACTAGCGATCAATAACACAAAGATATTATTGTTAAGGACGAGGTCCTTATTCAAACAAAATATTCTGTTATAATAGTATCCTAACAAACAATGAGAAAATAAAGCCTTACAATTCAAAACACTACCTAACTCTTATAATAAATTCAAAACTGAATTTGTCCAATATCTTTCATAACTGAAATATATTACGAAACTCTATTAAAAACAAAGGTGTCCAACGAACAAGTTATTGAAACTTATTCCATTTTGCCCGCTTCGGCATATTTACGTCAGCGCGTCTTGAACAACTTCATTCAACTTGTCTACGTTTTATCCTGTTCACCTGTTTTATATATCCCGCGTAATCGTTCAGAGAATATTATTAACTTCTCTATATATTAATAGCGTTTAATTAATATTTGACAGCGTTAACCAACACAATAATGTTTGGTGCAGGCTAAGCATGGAATATAGTTTAATACATAGTGTCATATACCCTGACTATGACGCTATATCTAATGGCATAGTAAGGGTGACAAGGTTTATTTAAACACGCTTGGACCAACTTATGACCCATCTACACTATTCTTTAGACAAAATCAATTACAAACGCTGTTTTACCTTGTTTACTTACAATGAATACAATTAGGTTTATAAAATAATCACTAACATCAAGCAAGCTACTTTCAAGACAATTTTTAAAGCTAAAATAAATGGCTGCATGTGAAACACTAGTTTCTATTACATCGAACGTTTGGGTTCTGCATTGTCTTGTTTGAATTTTCTGCGGGTACTAGAGAATCGAGTAAAATATTAGACATTTATGAGCATGCGAATTATACAGGAAAGTGTGTACGTAAACGAAATTATGAAAATAAAGCGATACAGGACACCATAAATCTCTTTTATCTAAATTAAATGCGATACTGTCTTTCTAATTTAAGCCAGAAATAACTCTGTGTGCGTTGAATTTACTTTGACTCGATTAAGATGAGGAAAAAGAGATAAGCAAATGATTGTGCGTGTGTTGCGAGTTTGATTCTCTCAGTGTTTTGAAAAAATATATATTATTTTTACACCGTCGCTGAGGCTCATTGAATTATAATTTGCCCTTTTATAGTTTCACTTTTTGACATAAGTCTCTTTTCAAAATGAGAAGGGTTAGGGTCCTAATCTGCCATGAGAGCCAAGGGCGAGTAGGGAGACTTCACACGCCTTGCTGACTAATATGTAGAACCCTTAGGTTGATACAATAAGTTTTATTTAATGTCAAAACTCACACATTCTCTAAGAAGTAAGCATTCGTGTGAGCTGTTATTGAATATACAAGTACATAATATGTGTATCATTATGTTTCGACAGTAACTTTAAACTATAAGTTCAACTAATATCAGTAAGTTCACACAAAAACCGACTTAACTCGCCACATTACTTCCAATATCATAGGACAGAGAATATGTTACATGTCGGTTATAACCACGAATCTCAGATACTTAACATAATTATGATTTATTTTATGCTCGCACGTTAATTTTATACAAGGAGATATGTAAAACGAAATAAAACTGTCTTACATACAAAGCCTACATTAGGCTTCGAGAAAAAATACAGCATACGTGTAGTACATTCAAATGATTTATTTCGGAGGCGCACGCGAGGAGACAGATGAGTCGTTACTGTAAGAGGCTTCCTTCGTGAAAAATTATCTCAAGTAGATATTTATCTGTACTTAAAGCGAGTATCAAAGGCGTTTTATAACATATCTTTAAAAATGTATATCAAGTTGAGTAATTATGTGTAATGACTAATCTGAAATCCGTATTATGACAGTGTTTATTTCTAACCCCAGGTATGACGTCATGATTACGTACATATAAGATGAACATGTTATCTTTATGTACGAGTACCATGATCACTTTTGAAACAAGAAAGTCTATTATTGTGTACAATAGTATTAAGAATATTGGATGTACAAATAAATTTAAATCCTCCGCGCGTCAAATAAGTACATTCTCCAAATATTACATTAATTGACATATAAGTAGTTACGTCATGCGACTTGCTATTGTACGTCAGTTACCTATTTAACTTTTATGTCATATTCGTCAACTATTCATGGGAACGGTACAGTACGGTCAACATAAATAAAACAACAAAACTGCCTTTGTAACGTAATGTTTTGGGAACCGTACTCATCCGTTCGTCTCATTGCTTTGTCCCCTCATTCATTATTCAATTCCTCTGTATACTGACCCTAAACCTATCTGTTGGGTGGTTTGGTTATAGCATCAGAGAGGCGCGAACTATGTTTTAAAGTACTTTGACAGTTGGGACTTAAAGTTACAGTGACAGTGGGAGAATATTATACTTAGGGAGAGAATATGTTTTATGTTATACAAACAGCATATACGGAAGTAAACTCTTAATACAAAGTAACATCACGCCTGTTATCACTGAAAAGGTAGGCAGAGGAGTGTTGAATACTGCCACGATTCACCAGTTACGTTTACGTCCCAAAGTTTATGGAAGTAAACTCAACCATGTATTGAAATGGATTAATATTTAGCAGTTGTAATCATCTAAATGGTTTCTTGTATGTTACAAATGCATAACATTCTACAGCATTCGATTAAGATGTACTCGATGTACGGGAAAGTTTGCTTAGTTGATTTTGCTTGGAACCTTAGACCGGGATCAGAGGCACTTCAGATATCATTTTGTATGTTTAATCATATCACCGCACTTTTCGCAATAAACTGCAATGTTAATTACAACATTAAAAATAATGATATTTAAAATCCATTATACATAGTTTCAGATATTAGCATATTGAACACAATTGGCATTAAATCCATACTTTTTGATCCAGAATATTTCGTATGCACCGACTCTGTATAGTAAGAGTCTAATATCTGATTCTTATACCTAAGCGTATTATAAGTCAATGTTAGTCGTTAACTTAGTTTGCACCAATACAACTAATTCGTATGTTGAATGAAACAGGTGGTAACAATAATTTCAATTTTCATTTATCATCCTATACAATACTATCATTAGTTTTCACGCGATCAGTAGCGCAAGTGGCTTACAACGCTGACCTTACATCGCTCTATATCACTTTTGTTTAATACACCACAAGCTTTGTAAAGGTAAAGCGGTGTCATTTGATTTAGGGGGTGGCGAATACGTAAGCATTTGTCGGTGGACGCGGGAAAATAAACTGTCCCTTACCTATGCGCTGATTGAATAAATCTTTTCCTCAATACATCTATCTCACTAATGTATTCGAGTTCGGCTGAAGAGTGGTCTTCATTTGTCACTAGTCAATTGGATTAAGGTAACGCTTATGCATAGTACGTTTTATTCTTTTTGTGACTATTCTATCGATGGGAATTTGATTTTGGAATTGGTCGTGAATGTGGTAATGCTATAAATTGTAGCAGGCTCACCTTAGCAATGTCTGCTCGTCTGACTAGTATTTACATTTAATCATAGCAAGTAATAATTTAAAATGATGAATTTATAACAAAAACGTCACAAATATTATCAACAATATCAACCACTTTATGGGATTATTTTCGAATACGAATATCCTCGTAAAGTTTAAGTCAATAGTCGTCAAGTCTCCTTTCCAAATCTTGATAGAAATGCTGCAGTCCTTATCAGTTTTATGTAGACGATTATGTTTTAACTTTGCTTGCAAAGCTTTGGCCGGCAAGTTTGTTCGTCGTATTTTTCTTCACAGTTATAGCGAACGTTAAATTTTAAACGTAATAATATCAGTGGAACTTATCTGAGTTTCATTCAAACGGGTTTGAAAGCTTGGTGGGGTATGAGTCAACGTGCCACATTTATGATTCCAAAAATATTGACAAAAATAAGTTCATATGACATGAGATCAGTTTTATGAAAAAAAAATCCAGTTGAAAGGCCCCACTTACATGATGATAATATTGATCAAGTAATATGGTTTGAATTTGTTTTTAAATGGCTTAACAAAATGTTGGTTTAAAAACCTCATTCTCAAATACACACGATGATTTTTTTTTACGATAACAGTGAAGTTTTTGTAAGGAAGGGATTATGTACATATAATATTTGAGTAATTACCGAATTGATTGGCTTATAGCTCTGATATGCTACCATATCGAAAACAAAATGCTATTACTAAATGGGCAAGTGTCATCAATAATGGCCATATTTTGTCCACGTTGTTAAGTTTTATGTGATCGATAACACATTGCCGACTTAGTTACGAGTATGATCACAGTAATAAGAATCGGTTTTAGAATATGTAAGAATAATCTTAATTATGTGTTGTCTCCTGTAGACTAATATGTATAAAATGTTTCTATTTCAATTTATTTGCTTATCATCCCTTTCAATTCGGAATATAACTAGTTTGGAGACTTTAAACCTGGCGCGCATGTTTTTCTTTACAAAGTTGTTTGTATATTAAGATTAAATATCTCTACAAACGTGAAAAAATACGCACTTAGATAACCTGGTAGTTTGGTCCTTATCATACAGTTTATGTCGAGGACATTTTAATGTATCTGTTGACAAGAGGAACCCTTGCAACTAATATCGTATTTCTCGTTCGGAAAAGTTTACTCATCGTGTTTATTATGATTTATTAGGTCGATAAATAGAAATACTTGTGTATCCGTCCAATAATTATATTGTTTCGGAGCACACAACCGGCCTGCTTGTTCCCACGTAACCAGCAATAAAATTGTATTATTGTGGCTTGAGGCAACTTTTTCCCGGGTAACCTTGTAATTACGAGCACACATCTACTTATGGTCTATAGGTTTTTATCGAATCTTTTCAGGCGAATGCTGGCCAATATTATATTTATTTGTGTTTAATTTCTTGATTGTGTTATTTGTTGTTGTTGCAATAATCTTATCGTTTTTATTATTTATGTTCCGGGAATTATTTTCGTCAAAAGTACGACTACTTTTTTTCCAAGAATGTCCCTCTATCGGGGATTCTAAGTTTATGATTTTTAGAGTTTAGTATAACAAGTATAAAACAGGTGTGCTGTGTTGACAAATTTTAACATTCATTTTTGCTTTGGAGGGCACGTTGTCAATAAAGACTGATTGTGACCATTAAGCGTTTATGTTTTTGAATTGTGTCGATAACCTTAAAATCTCTTGGCGCCACGAACACATAGGTTGCCAATAAGCTGCACTAATGAAAGTTTGCACCGAAGCGGAAAATCAAAATTTCAGGAAATCGTCATTCTTCACCTGTTGAACGTGATCACGTTGTGATTAGAAATATTTAATTCGAATTTCATTATCGCATAAGCAAAATAAATCATCGAGTATTACCTGAAAAAAAAAGTTTGAATGTCATACAAATTACCATCTCTTTGCGGATATTCCTTTATAAATACCGGGTTCTGAGTCCACAAGATTACTATTACGATTTCGATGGGGCTTGTGACATTAATTATGTAATGTGTACTCTGTACAACTATTAGGGTCTCGTATCTGTCATTGGCTTTGATGGATGAACTGTATTAACTCCTGCTAATAGACCCTGATATATTGTCTCATATTACAATCACATATTTCAATATAATGTATTATATGACAATATAATATATAGTTACATAGATTTTGTTATTTTCCTAACTGCATATAGAATTATACTCGTGGGATCGCAACCAATAAAGACTTTACTGACGTAAAAGTAAGGTTAAAAAATTCAATTTAACTGATATTAATTGACATTCGCTTCGGAATGCTTGTATAATTGGATATTAGAAATATTAAGTGAAGTAGACGAATTTTTACGTGTTATTTCAATATTTCCTTAATAAGCTCTAGAAATTAATTACTCTTCTTTATATTGGTCTTTTTCGATAACACAGAGATGACGATACACTTCGCTAACTTTATCCTGAAGATACCCACGGAATGATTATTTATTCGTCTTTATACACGGAATGATTATTTATTTAATTTTTTTATTATTTAGCGGTCTTCCGTCCAACAGCCGCTCGCACCTGAAGTGAAACATGAAACTGTCTATATACATGAATTACGAAACTAGAAATGTATTTACCATACAGTTAAAGTATAATTCCAGCGCGACACAATGGACTCCGAATGTAATTGTGTTCTATGTAAAAAAATGTAAATTTCTCAACCGACTGGCTCGAATTAAATGGGACGAACGGTTTCCTGCTGTTCATTGTACGGCTTACAATAGCTTGGGTCATTTCGACTAGAATCGTATTCGAGGTGCGCGATAGGTTTCGGGAGTTACATTATAGTGTGTGTAGCGGACAAGAATGAAATTCTTTAGCCAGTGGTTATATTATATGGAGTTATTATTGCGGGAATTTGTAAATAACGTTTCTTAGTGAAAGTATTATGATTCTAGATAAATGTTACCATTCAGTCCAAATCTAAAGCGAAATCGATACCTTCCTTTCCTATCCTTTTTCTAGCACGGAATAATTTATTCAACAAAAAAAAATGTATATACGAAAGCTTTCCGCTGGCCACCAAAAGGTTCCTATATTGACATAAGCGATATATCATGTTTACATTTAAACCGTATATTGAAACGGCCATCGGAAACCCGCCATGATTTCTTTTGCAGTCCCTTGAAATGTGTAAATAATATTATTAAATTGAATAAGTTGTAATATGCTTTCCAATAAAAAAGAAAATGCAGTAAAAAGGAGTATGAAATTATGTTAGAACAAATTAAAGAGGAGAAAATTTCCTTTACTTTCCAACTAGTTTCTTGTTTAGGCTTTCATAATTCAAATTCAATCTCATTTTCCAACTAGCGCGATGTCAACAGACTGGACATCATAGTTTCCGTACGATCTCTCTCTCAATCCCTTATCACGTTTAGGGTTTGACTAGAAAAAGGAATCCAAATGGTTTGTATTCTTTCTCAAGGATTACGTTATGTTTGTACCTTTCAAAATGTGATAAGCGGATAAAAACATGGTTTCGAATCCATTTTATTAACATGAATTTCGATTAGTTACTAAGATTAGATTGGTAGAAAGATTGGAGTTATAATTAATGATAATTTAAATAGATTTTTAAGTAGGTAAATTTTATAAGCGTACAAAGAAACAAGATCTTTATTAATAAATAAATCATTGATATTTAACCGCCTCGTTGGTTCAATTCCCGGGTTAGATAGATAGGTACCATTCGATTATTTTAACTTAGATTTTTTGCTCAAAATTTCTATTGGTTGCTCTTAATCGTGAAACGTGGAGTGTGCCACACTGTCTATCTCGTCCAGTATAACAGGCGTGATGTTACGTTTCAAATTGTAGACTTTGACAATGTACTCTCAATGATGACAATACGATAATATTGTAAAATCGAAAAGAGATTTAAAACTGCGATCTGATTATTATTCCAAGTAAATTCAGGATATAATTTTCAAGTAATATAACATTATTATAAATCTTCGCTTTCCGATTCCAATACAAAAGATTTCGGAGGCTGTATTATTAGGATAATGGGGAAGATTTTAAGGCCGCCTCCTTGTCATCTTCAAATGCCTTTTATTACAGATTTGAGTTAAATCTTTTGTTCGGAAGTTAGAAGTCGGATCTTTAAACGTTATGATTTTGAAGGTGTGAATGACTTTTCTCCGTCGTTTGGAGATTCTTTTTTGGTAGACTTTTCGAACCCATTTATCTCCTATTATCCAGCACGCGACTCTGATTTATTAATGTACACTTGAAAAATTACTTACTCAATAAATACACCTATATTATATCGTTTCAAATCTCTTTATTTAAAAAAACTACGAACGATAATTGATTGTGTTTCAGACTTACAGTTGTTGATTTAAAAGTGTATCAACGTTAGGGGTAAGAGCCCTTGTAACCCTATCACAATAATCGTATTAAAAGTTAATCCGTATTCCGGAACCTGATATCGTGAGTCTCACAATTTTGCTACCCCACATTAAAAGCACAATTACCCATTTCATCCTAGCGACCCTCATTTCTTGGACAATTTCATACCTATTTGCGTTTTCATATTACGACCTCGGCGGCTTCTCAAGATTTAACGCCGGAGTTAAATATTGCAATGTTCATGGGGAAATATTTGTGTGTGCGTTATCGTACCTATATACGGGCTGAGTTGAAATTCTTTGAATGTCAGAATTTTCATCAACATTTGTATAATCTTTATTAAGTGTCTGCTTGTCGTAAACAAAATTTCTGCATGAGTTTCATTTTTTCACAGAAATTTTCTTAAAAATACAATTCCAAGGAATGTTATTAAATATGCGTAAGGAGATATATTTCTAAAACGAGAGAAAAATTTCGATTAACTCTAGGGATAGAGTAGATATATATTGTCACAACTTAGTAAAGTTTGGATGATAGGAAGAGAGATAGGGGTTGTAACTCAAATCATTTGTCTATTTCAATAGAGTCCAATGTCTCCGAAGAGCCTAATCGATTGCTAGCAAGACCAAAGATGAAATAGGGCTTAACGTGTCCTTACATATTCATGACAAAGTACCGTTATAAATCTCCAAACTAGAACTACGACACTAGACTATATATTTTACCTACATTCATTGCTCTCTTCATACACGCATACCGGTTTAGAAGTCTTCTGGCTCTTCTATCTGCCAGTATACGGCCTATTAAATAGTTGGTCATAAATGGCGAATATTGACCTAATCTCGGCGAATTTAGATTCCCGGGTCAAATAGAATTTGATATGTTTTATTTGAATAGACGAATCTTAGTTTTCCCTAAAACTGCTTGAATTGTATAATACACCATTATATGTTATGTCATTCTTTCATCTAACATTCTTCCAGTAAAACCATTTTTACTATAGCTTTATACAAAGACAAGTTAAAGTGATTCTTAAGCGTTTATAACGCTTGTCTAGCTTTCAACTTCACACACGAATGAAAGGTAATGCGCAGTGATCCGTTGACACTCGCTTTGAGAGTGGAACTTGTCGAGGCAGAATTGTGTTTCGTACAATAGGTCTCTCGAAGAGATCAAAGCGAGACGTGTTATCACTTCACACTATACTCGCGCCGCTGGTTCTGCTGCGTTTGTGTTTTAAATAAAGAACTCTTGAAGTATTCCTGTTGGATGTGGTTTGACCGTATGTTCAGATCTTCTTTCAGGATTACCTGACTAATTGCCTATATTTTATTTGTTATTTAAATGTTATATCCTTTGAAAGATTTACACGACCACATAGTTCAAGATTTTCTTAAATAAATAATTGATTGACAGAATATTTTAGTTTATAAATTGATATATTACCTTATCATAGTTGTTTAAGCTATTATATATGTTATATGTTAACTTACGAATCTTGATACAAATACATAAAAACGTTTTTTTTTTAATACAGTTTCAGCTCATATACCTAATATATCAAAACTATTTCATATTTGATCTAATTGAATTATTATGTATTATGTAGAATTGAGCTAACAAACGTACATTGAAGTCATAGAATATTATTATGTTTGCAAAAACTGTCCAACTGTACTGTAGGTGTCTAGGATTACCGCCTTCTGTAGAGCGAGATATGTATGGGAGAGAGTGTTTATAGTTTTGAGAGATGCATTAGGGAGTTAGATACAGCTCCAGAAGTTCAATGGACAACTGGAACTATTCTAACTTTTTGATGTCACCACACTCGCATATTTCGTCTTTTAGCTTTACGTACTTCGAAAGTTTCTTAGACATATTCTCGAGATTATAACTACGCCCACTTGGTTTATTATTATGAATGGTTTGTCGCTATGGAGCGCTGTATTGAAATATATTTTATTATAATCATTATGTACGACTTTTGCTGGTTTATATTTATAATATGCTATAGTGTATAGTATTGATTTTTGCAAATAATCGTCGGGAGTGTTACTTTCTTGACCACGTGTATCTTTCCCGTCCAAACTACTGCTACATTTACTGTATAAGTATGTTTTATGGAATATGTATTTTTATGCAAATTAACATCAAGTTAATGACTCAAATGTCTATACCACTTAGCTACTCGTACCAAACACTGCAGAGGTATACGGCATATTGCTGGATAACTTAATCAGTTTACGCCAAAATTTTAAGCCCGAGGCTATTTTCGTTATAATCGTCCATTTGTGCTCTGCGCTTTACGCACAAGGGTAAGCAAATTTTCCCAGAAGCGACTAAACGCAAAAAACTGTTTGCCCTCGCACTTTTATTTACTCCCTCTGACTGTGAGAGGATTACGGTGAGAACACAGGTATGAGTGTTTGCCTCGGTTGGCGAATAAAAATACGGAGCCTGTTTGTATATGGCTCACTAAAATACTTTGCATTCACTAGGCTTCAAGTTGCCTACCGCTCCGACGTAAAAATATTGCAATTGATTTGCTTTAAGTTAATATTTCAATTAGTATGATAAATAGCAGAATGTTATTTATCATATTTAAAAAGATTTATAAGGTGTTTTTACATGTAGCATAACAACACGTACATATTGGTCACAAATCTAGAGTCCGTACTAAATAAAATTAACATCACGCCTGTTATCCCCGAAGAGGTAGACAGAGGTGAGTAGTACATTCCCACTTTTTAATAGTTACGTTTACGTTCCAATGTGGAATAGGTGGTTAGTTTATTGCCATACACCGAGTTTATATCCAGACAACGTGTCCCTACTGTTAAATCAGACTTAGAAAAATTCGATAGTTCTCAAGCCGGGATTGGAACTTCTCGATTTCCGATTTCGCTTGCACTCAACATGACCTGTAAATGCAATAGATGGTGAGTGTATTAAATAGTTATTAATATGTATAATATAATTAATCATAAAATTTTGTTAACCGACACACAAGTAGGCATGGTGCCAAACATTTCAAATGAAGCTTTCTTTGTTCAAGTGACGTACATACAGAATAACTCGTAGCGTCCACATATTTATTCAAAACTGCGAGTTCCGATAAAAGCCTGCAAAGGTGATGATGTTTCGAAAAACAGAACCTGCCTCTCTCTCGTCTGGTTTGCCGAATGGAATAAAAGCCGTAAATTTCCCGTATGCGGTTTGCTGAATGCTTTTCAGCTGACAGCAATGTGACAGCGTAGTGTTGGGAATGGATTTAGCAAAAATATCGGTACTGAATAAAAATATCGATATCGGTTTTGTTCGATTTATAATTTCGACCTATTTATAATATCAAATTGACGACGTAACTACGTATACTTGAAAAACCACAATACGCTGAAAATGACACGCAGAATATTAATACCCATAAAATCGCATTAGATTTTCGCTAACTTATTAATCCACTTCAACTTTCGGGGCTTCGGGGGCTCCTGCCAGTTGAATGGATAAATGCTCTATGAATAAATGAATAACAATTGAAGTTCTATCTTCGCTCACTGTTCTCGTTTATTCACAGTTTCATTGGGTTTTTATGTTACCTACATTCAAGTGCATAATTTCG
>DWTO01003729.1:0-12266 GCA_018244755.1 Jemadia pseudognetus
AATATTGGGTGAGGAATTTTGAAAAAAATAATAAATGATAATATGATCTGATAGAATGATAATTCAATATTCAAATATAGATCACGTCATTACTCAAACACAGATGGCACACCTCTTGAGTATTCAATGTGTATTCACAATTATCAGAGAATTATCTGCGATAGTGAAACGAAACATTGAATTGGTTGAAATAATTTACTACGCATTTCGGAACATACTTATGTCGTATTAAAATGTTAATTTCCATTATTCCTATGCTGTAAAATATTTGCTGCATTTTTGGGAAAATAAACTCATAAATTAATTGGTTTCAAGTAAACCGCGAATATAAGTCATACAAGAAGTAGTGTTTGAGTGTCTGGAGTAAATTTGTTAATTATCAACAGTAAATATGGCTAACAGTAAGCTGATTAATTTATGTTTCCAAAACATTCAGCTTAACTTGTTTTGACTGTGTTACTATGTATAAGAAGTTAAGAAAAAGGTTAGCAATAACCAAACTTTTATTTACTGTCATCGGAGTAGAATCGCATTTTATAAACATTTTTTAATGTAATTTAGTTATTAATAATACTACTTTAATTTACTCATTACGGAAGTTTACTAAGGTTTTGAAAATTGTGCAAACTGCAACGAAGGCTGAACAAAAAGTAATGATAATTGTGTAGTTATTTGTAATCAACTGAGTCAATACATAAATCTGTATCATCAAAGTTTAACAATATCAATTATTGTACACTTTAGTTTCCTTAAAATTTAGTTGGTAAGGAAGAAATTAACCATAATTTCTGGAACACCATTTATTGGAATGCAATGCAATTCTTTAATTGCTATATCTTTATATAGCTTTTAGTGCTATATCTTTATAAAGCACGAAAATGTAGAACATGAACTTTACTAAGCGTTGTATTTAGCCGGTACATATACATGCAAATATTATTATGTTGTACTGTACTCAGAAAATGTTCCGAGAGAAAATCTAATTCGTTAACACCCAATTGAAATTATAATGATAATTACTGAGATTAATGACGTACTCGTAGCAAATTACCCGCTCGTTAGGGACTTGTAGGTGCGGCTGTTATGAGCCTAACCCTACGGGCATGTACTTGTTTTCAAGGAATTTCACCCTGATAGAAATTTGAAGAGCTTAATTGATTACTGTCAACCAAGCTTATTACATAGATATTCAAATGTTAATATATTCTTATAAAGAACGAGAAACATTTTTAATTGTAGTAAACAGTTTTAATTGTAATTATACTAGTATCACAAATATTTATACGATTTACCTACACGCGTCAACGAAAATTTTATTTGTGTATCTAATGACAAGTTTGTATTTTATCATAAAATATAGGTACATATTTAATATTTAATCTTGTGTCCAGTAGTGGCTATAGAAGGGCTAATGAGGCCGGGAACCCTAAATATATGAAAACAAACTATACTTACGCATGGGTACGTTTTAATTTCCCCGATTAGGCAGGACATGCGTTGAATAATTCAGTTGTTATATTTCCGACTAGTTAAGATATAGTGGATTATTACGTTGGCGTAGGGCTTACGTTCATAAGTATAAGACAGACAGAAATATCTTTCATAATCCTATGAGAGATATGTGATCCTATTACAGGTGTCTACATAAATAAATTAATACTTTTCTAACGTTGTCCACACATCATGGAAAATATACTAGATATATTTCAATTTATTCTTTTACGTTATTGAACACTTTGCCCATATCTACTGTTAAAAAGAAATATTAGTATTTCTTTGTTTAAAACAAAATTATTACAGTTCTAAGAAACAAAGATTTTTATAATCACTACGTGTTTATGACCATAAACTATTCGCCGCTTGCTCGCGCATAAAACAACCCTAATCTAATATGTATAAAAAAATCTCCTGTCACAGCGTTAGTAGTCGAGCGAAGTGGTCTTCTGAACGTCTGGACCGATTTTTATGAAATTCTTTGTGTGTATTCGGTAGGTATAAGAATAAGTCGTAGGCTATTTTTTTACTCTTAAGTGACAATGGAGACCTTATTCAGAAAAAAAAAACTAATTTTGTGACGAAAATTTCTTTGTGTTTATTGTAAATTTGGCATCAGAAATACCCGTGGCCCCTAATTTTATCTACTTATGCCCACCTTTATTTTTTAACGCCTTTATAGTATTTTTGTAGGAAAAATATCCAAATAATTTGTAAATAAGTAAAATAAGTAAATAAACTAACGTATTAATGCAATTTAAATGTAATAAATTGCAGTAATAAGTTAGTTTATTTACTGAACCAATAGATTCTTTATTTTTTATTTAATGACCAAATTATGTCATAGAAATCATTTCATTGGCAGAACAACGTTTGCCGTGTTAGCTAGTAATTTATACACTTTAGCTGCAAACAGTTTATCGATTAACATTTCTTTAGAAAGAAATTTGTAAGCAAAGTATTTTTGCTTTCAATCGTTTTGAGATCTTATCCTCTGCACTAAAAAAACATTGTTCATACACGAAGTCGCGGGTATCAGCTAGACTAACATAATATCGTATATTTGTATATTCTTCGAATATTTTTTTTCCAGTTTATATCCTTATATTGTAATAGATGTTAAAATTATGTATATGAATATAGAATTTATATTTATACATTTTTAAGCATACATAAGTAATTTTATCTTTGAACTCTATTTATTTTGTCGTGTTTTTGTGGTCGACCTTTCATAATTATTTTACTTTTGCCTTGGGTGAATTGGTGGAAAATGCCACCAAACATTAAATTTGTTATTTGTTAAAATTGTAAAAAGCAAAGTAAAGTAAAAGCAAGTTGATGTAAAAAGACTATAGTCTTAACCCTATTCTGAGAGAAGATCCATGTTCTAACAGTAGAACGATAAAAGGGGTAGACAAAAAAAATGTTAAAATTACTTATGATCAGAACAGCAATGAATAACTATATAATGCTATAGTAAGTAACTTATTGTATTTAATTTTTTTTCCAGACAGTAGTTTTCCGAGAAGCGAAAGGGCCGTTCGTAGAAGTCTTCTACCAATGCGTAACACATGGTTTCTACACGGAGAGATGGCAAGAGCAAGCATATACGACTCTATCACTTATATTCATGTTCATTCTGCCCCTGATTATATTGGTATCCACATATGTGTCAACTGTGAGAACTATTGCACGTAAGTTACCATTTTTATTGCAACCTATTGATTGGCTTTTGTTAATATAATATTTGTTTTTCGAATACTTTAGGATTACAAGCAATATTCATTAAATATATAAAACAATTTTCAAGTTCCAAAGTGCCCATAAAGAAAATCGTAAAAAATTGTTGACAACAGATGTAAATGGCATTTTCAAGAAGGGTTTCTGCTACATTGGTCCGTTAAAAGTTAAATGCTACGAGAATTCCGTTTTTAATTAAAAGGAACAATAAAGTCGATTTGTTGAATTCGCTTGTTGAATTATAACTACATGTGACAAAAAAAAATTCACGCATTGTTTCTATATTACATTTTATTTCAACAATACATACATAAATACATATGCTCACGCCGGGTCTCTTACGGGGTAGGCAGAGAGTGCCGAGTGTCAAACAGCTCTATCCTTACAGACCTGCCGCGCCTCCTCCACATTCATCATTCTCTTCATACATGCACGCCGGTTTCGGAGACCTCTGACAATATATTTGTATATTTATTTCAACGATATTTGTATTAATACAATTGTCAGTGCGAATAAGGTGTGTCAAGAGCGTCCGGTGTTCGCATCCGTTTAAAAAAAGAGATATCTAAAAGTTACTGACCATTTAACACCAGAATGCTAACATACCAGTTCGTTTTTGACATCAGCGAAATATAAAATAAAGCATTTTTCATACAATAACCGAGAAAACAAATTTCATTTTATTCTATATTTATTCAAAGTTCGGGTTCGAAAATACGCCATGATATCTGTCACGTCACGACCATCATATTTTCGCTTTGTAAAAAATCGGACAAGTATATCCCTCAATATTCTTCCTTAACTGTACACTTTATTTAATGTGAAACCTACGGTACTTTGGAACATGCTTATCTATTGTGATTGGACATGACACGGGTCAAATATTGAGATATACATAGGTATGCATATCTAGGGATAAGATACCGACCGCACTATGGGAAAGCTTTGAATAAAAAATGAAGTTGAGCAGGGTTGTTCAGAAATTATAGTAAAATATGAACATAATTCATACATTCATGTATACCTATTTTATATTTATACTTTTTATTTTAGTTACAAACTTGAAAGAAGAAATGAAAAAAAAGAAATAGAAAAACAGGTTGTAAATAATAACAATATTTCGCGATACCTTAACTAATTATTAATACGAAATTAATAGTTAGTCCTATATTAATCTTTAACCCGCGCTTCAATAACAAGAATTCACGTGTAAATGTCTAAACCCGTACATGGCGTGAGTACGTACGATAACTCCGAAACGCATACTTTTCAGGGCATCCAGTTTAAAATTTATCGTTTATAAGCAAATACTATTTTTGATATTCAGAGAACGTTTTTGATATGTTCTACAAATATAATCTTATAATCTTAACCTCATCAAATTGAAATTTTCTGATGATAATATTTGTGTTCAATAGATCACATGTATGAGAAGTATCATTAGCCAGTTTTAAGACTATACCGGCAAAACTTAATATAAAGAATTGGTTAACCAGTAATTGATATATATTTAACTGTCACATAATACAATGTACGTTAAGGCGGTAATAATTTGACTGCTTCTTACGTCCATTCAGAACAACTGGTTTATAACTTAGCATGTTGAATTATTTAAATAAATTTCTACAATGTCTTCAGACCTGGCCAGATGTCGCATTTAGCTTGTTTGTGATCGAGTTTTTAAATAATTCACAAGTGCAATGTAATACCATAAGTAAAGTATCGAATGACTACACATTTTTTCATCTACATACAGAACAAAATACTCGTGCTCGTTGCGTAATTGTGTGCCTGAGGTGGGAATCGAACCTACAGTCTCCAACAGAGCACGCAGCATCACGCCAGTGTCGTATATCATAGCAAGCCAGAAATTTTAATAAAATAATAAATATTATAGCTCATTATACCTTATCTTTAATGAAATTTATAATATTCTTCACGTACGAGCATGAATTAATGTTTCTGAACCCGCATTTTGATTTGATATATTACCCAAGGATACCTGGCCGGAATTATGGAAATTACAAACAATCCTATGTAATAAAATATCTAAATGAAAGGGACCTTACCCATTAAACAACTATGTCAGTATTTTAAACGGTTTTTATTAGCTTGAATTAAGGGTTAAACCTAGTCATTGAAATTTTACCTCCTTACTGTTGACAGATTGAACTGAAATTTAGTACACCCCGTTTAATTCTAATGACAATACAATTATGGACAAATGCGGACACACAAATGCGGACTATATTTTCTAGAACTTCCTCAATATGGGTATAAAATGAATGTGTTTAACTAGAACAATGTTGCACACCGAGAAACAGTACAAATCTAAGATGAAGCCCGCGACAAAATCAAAGACTTAAGACAGTCCATTCATTGAAATTGTAATCTACGTACATAATGAAAAGGCAGGGTTTTGTCAACTTTGAATCGTGATTCAAGTATGAAAACCCCTTACAAGTCAAAATTCCTTATCGTATCCAGTATTGTACCACAAAGCTTTGGCTTTGTTTGATAAATAAATTTGTTTTTACTTATTTTATAAAAGCAGTGAGCTTTACAATAGGCAGGTGGCAATTTAATGTATAAAGTATAAGTATTGAATCCTGTCGTTATCTTTAGATACGCGATTGTAATCATCACCAGAGGTACTTATTGAGTGCGATTTTTCAACTTCCGGCACACAAGGGAGTCACTAATACCCCACTGTTGTGCTGTGAATTAAATATAGACTGAAGCAGCATATTACATTATCCTTAAAGCATATTATCTTCTTATTTTCTATTAATTCCTTTCCTTTTTCCTCTTCTTAATTCCTTCCTATTTCCTAATTCCTTTCCTAATTCCTCTTTTCCTCTGGATAAATCTTTAAGTGAGTCAGTCCGCCTAATGCTTTGTTTACAGAACATATAATATTTTATCGGGTTAATGGGTCCAGGGTTAAAGCCATAGTTTTCCATGCTAGCTAAATGCTGATTAACATACTTCCGATGTACTCCGCAAAGTACTTTTTAGAGAACATTGCGGAGAATTTTAAGATATGTAGGTCTCAAAATGTGAAATTGAAACTGAGAACGTACGAAGTTTATAATGGAAAATATGCGAGCTTGGATTTGAACACAAGACCTCAAGAGTGGGGGAGCTAAAGTCTGTCACTAAACTGCCACCACTGTCAACGTTAACATGTTTAATATCGCATCGGAGAGAATGATTGTTCTCTTTATTTGTACTACATTGTGTTCTACCAATAAAATGCGTATTATATCTATTTCTATCCACGAGACCAATGATCATTACTTTCTGTTATGTTATTTACGTTATTGTCATCGTCATTGTCCAAATTAACTCGTAGGTACATAGATGCATAGTTGTATACCAACTCTGGTCCAATCCTCTTGTCCAAATTAACTTACATATAGATAGACAATTGTATAATTATATAGAACTCGGAAACACGAGTTACGGATGAAGTGCTCAGATTACGACACTTTCCGGGAAAGAGCAAGGGAATGTAATAAGGCGGTATCGATAATTTACTTAGAGACAAATCTGAACAACAGAGAAATTCTTTTCCTTGCTGAGGTGTTGTTTACTTCATTTTTTCCTTTCATTGCGGTGTAATCAACATTTATATAGATATTTGTTTTACTATGAAGGTACATTTTTAATAAACTGGTGACCGTGTGAGAGAACTACACTACACTCCTAGCTCTGCGGGGATTACAGGGTGATTTACGTGAAATATATATTTCGTTCACTTTTTCATGTAAATAAAATAACAAAGGAGCAATAAGTGCCCACAAATGACCTTCACTGTTTAAATTATTTGCATCTGAACTCGAACATGGCTACATAATTAGGTCATTAGTGTCTTAGTCCCGTCCGTACCTGTTAGTGTGAGCGAAGCCAGTATATATAGGTACTAATACTGCCTAAAGCTGCTATTCAAATTTGTTCACACGCTGCTGTTCCTAAAAATATAACCATCAAATTGTATTCATTTCATTCATTACCCACACGGGGCCGCATCAGGTTCAACTGACGTGCTTCCAGTCTAAGCTGAATCTTATTTAAAAAGATTGGTCATATAAATCATAACTCTATTTTTCTTGATACACTCATTACGTGATTAACATTACTTCTTTATTTGTTAACCGATTTAAATGAAAAAAAAAGTAAATCTTAAAGCCCATCACATTATAATCCTGAAAACTGCATTCAAATCGGATAAACCGTTTCTGAGATAGTCGTGAACAAACGTACAGACAAACAGAAAAATGAATAAACATTGTTTTCGGTACGTTTGGGTATATGTATAAAGGCCCCCCATTACGAATTTTGAAATATAATTACTATGTACATTCAGCGATCAGTTACAGTTTTATTACACGTAACATGACGGCTGTAATCCCCGAAGAGATAGGCAGACGAATGTAGTACACTCCCACGTTGCATCAGTTACGTTTATGTCCCACTATGGAATAGGTGGTGAGCCTATTTCCAATTTGCCAGTTTTATTATATGTATAGATAGATGATAAAAATGCTAACCAATAAAAACAGCCATTATCAAAAAATTTGAACATGGAACAGTAATCCCAATTCGAAAAGAAAAAAAATCAGAAGATTACGATTTACTCGTACATGTAACAAAATTGAATACATATTTCTTGGTGTTAAGGAACGACGCAATCTTTTGTATATATCAGCGTAAATATCAATTGTTATTGGTTCAATTCGACAGAGCCCTTTGTAGGAATAAATTGCCTTGCTTTTCTGTGTAGATTTTCTCTTCGTATTCATTGGCAATGATAATAATATGCATACCGTTGTGTAAAATTTAGTGAAACGATAAAAACGTTATCCTTTATTTTGGTCTTGAATGTTCTAAACGTCGAAACAGCTCCATTACATAAGCAGCGTTTGAACTCTACCTAGAAGTAACTACATATACGTACGTATACGCGTACGATAACAATATATATTTACGCTGTTATATACAAAAAATTGTGTCGTTCCTTAAAACCAAGAAATATGTATTCAATGTTGTTACATGTACGAGTAAATCGTAATCTTATGTTTTTTTTTCTTTTCGCATTACGATTACTGTTCCATGTTCAAATTTTTACATATACGTATACTACGCATACACTCAGTAAAAGTAATATAAAAACTCCCAGCTCTGCAGATATCCTAACGAACAACTCGACATAAGAGTGAGGCAGGAATCCAATAATCGCTCTGTTATATCGCTATATTACATCGAGACTATATAGTTACTGAAATTTTCTCTCTGAAAAGCGTCTCATGTCCAACAGTATAACGATAAGAAATTGGTGATGATTTTTTTCTTTTAGATTTATTACAATACAGAAAAATCCTAGTGAATGAGCACAAGCAGTGATAGTCTAATGGTTTGAAATTAGACCTTTCACTCCGTAAGACCGGGTTCGAATCGCAGCGCGCACCTCTTTACAAAATGTGCAATGTAAGTTTAAACATCACTTGATATAACGGTGAAGGAAAACATCTTGAGAAAACCTGTATACCTTAAAGGACTTGAAAAAAATATTCTCTGAGGAGTGTGAAGTCTACCAACGCGCACTTGGCCAGCGTGGCAGTATATGGCCTTAACCCTTTCATTCTGAGAGGAGGCTCATGTTCCAGCAGTGGAACGATAATAGGGTCGGAAAAAAAATACAAAAATCCTCTGTGACGTGTATATATTTTTATGTAACTTTGGTCGCAATATTGGGCCTTGTTTCCAACTAAAACTTGATATAACTGCGGTAAATATTTATAAGCTAAAGCTAACATATATTTCGTACTGACAATATTTAAGCTTGTTGTATTTAGCTAGAGAGTGGTGTTCTATTAAGATTCTACATTGTCTGCCCACAATATCACGCGAAATATTTCTTGGCAATAGAAAACAATTTGCTGAGTCTACTCGTTGTGTATAAAATTTCGGTCAAATTTAACATTAGAACTTTCTGGAGTTAATTACTATTAATTTTATTCAACTGCGTTAGTAGATTAGTTCATGGTTCATAGTGGTAGTTGATTTATAAGTTCTACCAGATCGTGCTTTACTTTTCGTATTGCTAAGTCATGAATATCCTTTTTTTTAATACATAGTATTTACTAACTTGTATAATAAATCACCTTAAAAGGATTCTGTGCACTAATATAGAAACAATATTACCTGTTTTATAAACATGCTACTGCCAGATAGAAACGCGTAATTAAAACTTAACGTAAAAGTATATTTCTTTAACAGTCTATGTCTGAAGTGGAGAGATTTTCATTGAAATATAACAGATACATATTTTTTTTTATGAAACAAGAGAATATTAAGAATTTCATAGGCCGTCTATCCGTAATATTTTAATCCTTACTGATGCTAATAAAGTACCTATGCATCAATATAGAGCATTGAGGTGAGATCATTATATTCAAACATTGTAATATTATGAAATAAAATAAGATTCATACTAAATTTTAAATTGCTTAAGAAAATAACATATCTATGTCCTAAAAATTTTGAAACACTGTACTTTTAACTGTAAAATTTAAAAAAACTCTCGCAGTAGCCATCCGCTCTCATATTATATTACGGCGTTAAAAATAATTCCACTGAAACGTTGCATCGGAAAGTATAAAAAGAACAAACAACTCATTTTACGGCGTATTAAAAGTATAAAGAGCTTGTTAAAAGCATTCCGCGACTAAGCAATATGCTAAAAGCTAAATATTATTATTTTCAGAGAGCGAAAAGGTATTTCAACCGGAGGTAACGAGGCCGGAAAAATATCTCACCCCCGATATGAACAGGAGGCGACTGATAGACAGAGCGAAGATGAAATCGTTGCGAATGTCCGTTGTGATCGTAACTGCCTTTATAATATGGTGGACGCCATATTATGTAATGATGATTATATTCACGTTCCTAAATCCCGATAAAAACGTAAGTACCTACTATATAAAATATCACCAGAATACAAATTTTAAACTCTTCCTTATTTGTATTCCAAGGTAAAGCCACCCTTAAGTCGCATCATCGGCTGTAACGAATCCTGTAATTTGTCATACACGGGCTTGCGCCACCACGTACAAGTGACATAACTCAGGCGATCTGCAAGTCCATATGAAATAACTTGAATTAGGTTAGACGTCATTTGTGACCAATATCTATGATATCTATTTATTTTATTTATGAAATTATGGCCAAATATTCAATGTTTATTGTAATGAAATAACGAGTTAATTTGTTTTAAAGCATTCTTCAGTTACAGGAGAGCGAGAAAATTAAAGTAATTGTCTTATTACACCGTAGATAATTAAAGTGAAAACTCATCGTCTAATTGCTTTATATTGATTGTCGACAGCAAAGTGAAGATCTGTTGTCTGGGATATTTTTCTTCGGCATGTCGAATAGTCTAGTCAATCCAGTTATATACGGAGCCTTCCATCTGTGGCCGAAGAAAAAACGTTCGCGACATAGTGACAGGTAACCATCATAAAATATAATAATAATTACAGAAATTTGTAAGTAATTTTCATCCCACATTAAGATGTGACATTTGTTTAAACACATTTAATTTAAGAGGAAAATTATAAAGACCACAGCCAACTTTAAATATGTTTATCCAATGGTGAACAGGATTAAAGTTCTTCACCAGATCAATCACGGATGCTAGACGAAACGAATTTATTGTACCGCCTCGCGCCCTCTGCCCTTCTAGCGCATCGGTCACGCCCTTGAGAATCAGGTACATAGCAGATAAATATGCAGGCGGTGACGGCTCATTAATCGCACATTTAACTAGTAATGTAACATTTTTAAAATTAACGCAATTAAGCGTTCATTAAACATTAAAATTTACGCATTGTCACTGTTGAAAATGAAAGATCTTTTCAAAGCTGTATTTAATATGTACACTAACTTTGCTTAATTCCTAGCAATTTCTAATACTATCAAAGTAAATAAAAGAAAGCATATTTACATTGAGTACGGTTATTTCATAACTGCTTATCTTTTATTCTCATGTAAGTTTCTCTTAAACAATAACTCAATATATTAAGGTTACTTACGATACTTCACTTAGAAGTTCTTTGGAAACTACTAGCGTGGGAAACTTTTACTTCGTCAGTCACTTTCATTCTTTACAACAATACTAATAATTGTAGGATTTATTTTTTGCTTAAAATGTATCATTTATAAAAAGACATATTTTTATGTATTTTCCCGTAACTCCGCTTTTTATGGAACAAAAAAGAAAATCACAATACATACACGATGTTCATATTTATGATGTTTCTGTTAATTCTGTAGAGGTTAATATTTATATTTTAATGTTCAGTCGCAAAAATACACTAAGTACAAATCTCAAATCTACCGATCCTATAGTTCAGGATGAAATCAATATGAGGGAAAAATCGAATGAACACCAGTTCACTTTTGCATAACAGAAGCTAATAAAACGGATCGCTTAATGGTATAAAAACTTTGCTCATAAAATTTTTATATTGACATTTTTGGTATATTATTTGTTTATTATATCATTATGCTAGGTCGCTTACGTGGTAGGCACAAAAGCAAAAACAGACAAATAATACATTCATTACAGACTTCCTTGATATTTGTATACCATTCTGTAACTTTTGGCTTTGTCAGAAGTATAAAAATATCTTCGAGTTTTTTTCATTACGTCTGTCACGTACGCAGTATGTATTAATACTTCAAGATTTACGTGAAAATCCCAATAGTGTACTCACACCCATACTACTTTCGCGCAAATGTTCCCCGAACATGGAAATGTACTTACGCAGAAATATATCTTCGTATTAAAATTTCGTCATATATTAATCGTAAACGCGCTTACAAACTTTCAAAGTAAAGGTCAATAAATCAATGCTAAATTGTCGTATAAAATATATATTATTATATACATACATACATATCCTCACGCCAGGTCCCTTGCGGGGTAGGCATAGAGCACCGGGTGCCAAATATATACTCAAATATAT
>DWTO01003730.1:0-12266 GCA_018244755.1 Jemadia pseudognetus
GCTCGACCCGGGAATCGAACCCAGGGCCTCCTGATCGTCAGTCGCACTTACAACCAACACGACCAACGAGGCAGTCTTATTTCATAACATTACGTTATTATCCGATTAAAAAATCGACAAATTATTTAAAAAGTAAGTACACATTAGTAATGAGACGCGTTTAATGACTCTTCCGTGCCATCATAGCGTCTCAAACCGACCTAACGCATCAAGTGAAATAATGATATTTACCTTAGGCTGAATCTCTCTTATCTCTTAAGATTCTAGGATTAGGATTGGGACAGTGTAACGTAAGCCAAAGCTCCTCTCGGCACCCCTTCGAGAATACGTAGGCATTAAATGTTATCAAAATTGACTGCTTAATGAACTTACTTTATAGCTTTACATTCTATTATAAACCCTATTCTATCGGACATGAATTCCACAACAGGTGAACATGAGACTACAGCACCCCTCTGCGTACCCCTTCGGGGAAATACAGGCGTGAACTTATGTTACAGTAATGGACATGAATTCATCTCGGATACAAAAGCTGTAGGCGGCGTGAGTCACCTGGGTGTTGCTATTGAAATAGATATATAAAAGTAACTAATTTCATACTTCTGACTACTTCATACTGCGGGTTTGTAGACTTCACACGCGTTAGTAAACATTATGGAACACTCCAATATGCGCTTATGATGTTACGATGCCTCGTTGATCGAATGATTGAAGTGCAACTGTTTATTAAAAAGTCCTGGTCCGAATCGCAGGCCGGTCACCGCCGGTCAGTGTATTATTGGATTTCTCTAACTTGAATTCTACATAAAATAAATACTTGTTCTACAAACCTTTGGGCCTCCGTCTATTTCACTCGACAACTGGACAAGTGGATGTGATATTAAACGCAATTGTACGAAACTGTCGATAACAAACAACGACGCGAAAATTGCAACCACAAATCAAATGGTCACATAATCACGCCGGGCTCAAAACCTCATGCCACAATGTAACCGCAATTTTGAATATGTACGCTACATATGGGTGTGTTTTGTGGATATTTCGTCGTTTTCTATCGTGTACAAACGAACCCACGCTGCGCCATTATGTATTGGTGTAGAAATGAAAACTTTACTCGGGTATTCTTAAATGACCTTAACGTTTTACCAAGTGGCTTAAAGACTTGTGTCTAACTGTATTATCCAGGACTTTTTATTGGTACGTAGAACACTAAATCTGTACAAATCGTTTGCAATACGAATGCAAGTGAATCATGAGAGCTTCAGCTACACACACATGTGTGAAGACACACATTAAATTAACGGTAAGAAGACTGTACCCGACTATTTATTGAGCTCCATAAATAAATATCTCATGTTATAGAAACTGCCTCGTTGGCCGTGCTCATTGCAAGCGTGACTGCCGATTCAGAGGTTCTCTGGGGTCAAAATTCGGGTCAAGAACTATTGTATTTTTATAATTTAGATTTTCTAGTAATGGCTCGGAGTCTGGATATGTTTCCCGTATACGACAATAGACTTACCACCTAATCCATAATGGAACGTAAACGTAACTGGTGAAAAGTACTACACTCTCTGCCTACCTCTTCAGGGCTGACAGGTGTGAAATTATACTTTATAATAACACGAAAATATCCAAACCGATACCTACATATAACTTAATTTCAATCACACTCAGACCATGCCTTTTATAAATTATTGTCAAATACTACTTAAACCTGCTAACTCTGCCTACCTCTTCGGAAATTACAGGCGTGAAGTTACGTTTTATTTTACGTTTACTACTTAAATAATAAATAGAAAGATCCATGTTTGCTTATAGCACGTAGGTAGGCTCCAAGGTCTTTTGAAGAGCGAAAATTGCTGGAACAATTCCTCCGGGACACATATCTGTGAAATAAAAGTACTCCATATCATAATTGTAAGTATAATCAATAAAATACACTCGAGTTTTGTACATACATAAGCATAAGAACGGATACTTAAGTATCGACCCTAATCTACAACGATTGCATGAAATTAATTGATAAAATAATTTGATTGAAATTAAATAATTCCTTTGAGCACCTTACGCCGGCAAAATATGTAATTGCCAGCAGACTGGATCGAAGCAAATGATTGAGACACAGAATGTAGATATTGCTGTAAGGGAAAATACACAGCAAAGAAAACAAATCAATATAAAACTCTATGAACCCAATTCTTTAAGACATATGTTCAAAATCTATAAGAAAGTGCCCTACCTAACAAACCCAAGCAAGATATTTTACGTCTACTTTGATAGTTGATACTAAAAATTTGTACGGACAGCACCATCTATCAATGCATTTTAATAACACTTTGACTTTATAAATGAGTTAGTTTTAAAAAGTACTGTAAACATATGTTAATTATGGCGCCACTATAGCAATGAATGTTGCCATGTTAAAATTACGCGAAAAACTGAAATAGTAGAATAATACAAAAATTATGTATGTAACGAACTAGAAATTTAGAACACACATTTTAACGCTCTGCAAATTATCAAAACGGTAAATTGAGTGAAATGGTAAATAAAATAAAAAAAAGTATAAATAAGTAAATTAAGATAAAAATCAATAAGTACATTATTTTCATCAGCCTGTCTCAATCACTGCTGGACCTGCCGAGAAAATATTTTATGTCTATAACCTCACGCAGTACTGCCAGGAATAACAGAGCTCAACATCTTGCAATGCCTATGCTACTAATCTGCGACTAAAATAATTTAGATCTAACTAGGTAAGCTGCGTCAAACTAGGTCTTAGCAGGCAACTAATGAATCCTTATACCCAAAAAAATATAATTGTGTACAATTTCTATTAATTTTGTAATGAACGGTTTTGTATAAATAATAAATTGAAATAAAGAAGTCAAATAAACTTTTTTGTAATATATGAAGTTGAAGTCGCGGTTCAAATCCAAAACAGCTTAATATGATTACCAAAAATATGTGTTTATTATTCATTAGTGTTCTCGTAAGTTCGCTGTATAAAGCATTTTAATCATCGATATTAGTAAGAATAGATCAATATTCCGTTTAAATTATTTTTATATTTTGGAATAACTTTTCAGTGAAAAATATAGTTATTTTTACTTCTTTCTATTTTTACTTTTTTCTCTTTACTATTTTTACTTTTTCTACTACTTCAGTAAGTAGTAGAAAAAAATATTAGGTACAGGCAACATAAAACTTTCAAAACATACGTTCACACAAGTCGATGATCTTGATTTTTGTGTTCCTGTCAGTGTCAATTTGTGCGGTTACGGGTGATTGTTGTCACGTTTTGTGATCAAGAGGCGATTGTTTATGATCGCGATTAATTTGAATTTCGAATTGAAGTTATTTTTTTATGTAAATATCAATAAGTTTATATAGTCGATGTTAAAGCAAGTAACGAGATCGTAATCATAATTTTTATAAAATTCACTTAATTCAGATACGATAGTGAAAGATGGAAATAAATCTCTAACGATGTCGTTTTAGCGTGTCGGTTTATTGCGGACGTGAAAGAAATGTGATCTGGTACATCGGCAACTAAGGATTCTACGTATAGTAGTGAGTTATAACGTTTTTACACACGTAAAATACTCTTAAAATTTTGTCCCGTAGATCGAGCGCCTGTCATTTAGTTTGCATCGCGATGTTTTGAGAAGTTTTTCTTATCGCTCTTGATAACCTACCCATGAATTATTTACAATATTCCATTTATTACATTTTATTTTAAAACCGAATTAAAGAGGTATTTAAATTAATATATAAGTATTTTAACAGTGAACGGCGAAAGTTTTATGATTCAATGTGCGATTATAATCGAATTCCTAATAAGAATTAAATTTATATTTTATAAAAAATTATATTGAGTAAGACATGATTTTGTCAATGCCTTATTATTATTTTTAATTATTTAACCAATAATTTAGATTTTATTATAGTGACTAATTTTCATTGTATTTACCTTTCTTTATTATTATTTCTGTTACCTTCAACCATTCCAACGTCTTTAATGTTGTCCAATTAACAGCAATAAAAATATTTATAACTTCAATTAATCTATTAAATGTGCAACTGATTATCTTGGCCTGTACTGTCCCTGTATTTGAAAAATTCTAAAAATCAATTGACTAATTCCTTGAAATGTAAAAATAATTAGAATATGACATTTATTACATCACATTAGAATCATAAACTCATCAAAACATTACAAAACATAACTTCACGCCTGTAATCGCCGAAGAGGTAGGCAGAGGAATGCAGAACACTCCCACATGTCACCGGTTACGTTTACGTCCCATTATGGAATAGGTGGTGAGCCTATCACCATGCATCGGGCACATATCCAAACTCCGAACCACTACTAGAAAATCTAAATTAGAAAATTTTTAAGTGTTTGACCCGGGAATCGAACCCGGGTCGAACACTACAAGATACATTGTAATAATTAGAAAACATTACAAGATCCATTGTAATAATTAGTGATGCAAATGGAAATTACTGAATATTCATAATACAAAGCAATTGTATTACAGAACTGAATTATTATTTTTTAAATCCACATTTCCATTTAGTATTATGTATGTATTCTGTACACATATGTGGATGTTTGTAGGCAAATTCACATGGTTATAATTTTGTGTAATCATTTAGCTGTTCATAATATTTGTTGACATATTTTATAAATTATAAGCTAATATGTACATGTATTGCACAGGTGGGCAAATGCAGCCATGGCCAGCGATGAGTCCAGTGTGCGGGTTGCAGTCAGGTTGGTTTAGAATAAATGTTATTTGTATCTCCATAACAATAGTTCAGAAAAATAAAGTGACAGAATATGTACTTAGAAGTAATTTTGAAGTTACAATAGTGTATTATGTAACATCATACCTGTGATCCCTGAAAAGGTAGGCAGAGGAATGTAGAACACTCCTATGTTTGTCTTAGTTTTTAAACATTATTTTTAAACATGTAATGTAATAACTTTTATACTCATTGTTAACTCACTAACATTAGTGATTTCCAGTTCGTTAACTCTGTTGTAAATTTTCAAAAATTTCGATAAGTCACCACACATTAACTTGAAAATATACACTTACCAAATATACACATTTGAGATATATTTAAATTAGGTACATGAAAGCAAAGTAGGTAATAAAAGAATGTAAAAATAGCATAACATCAAACCTATATTTCCACAGAAAGGTAAGCAGAGAAGAGTAGTACTCCCAAGTGCCTGGCAGGTTATACTCACACATTCTAAGGAATACAAGACATAAAAATTACATTTAGTAATTATTGAATTACTACTCTGAATGATTGAATATTACTCTGTTATACATTAACAATAATGCCACCTACATAAGGTGTTCTGGAAAAGATTGTTCTATTAGCAATAACACCAACTGTAAATATACATAAAATGTGCAATATTGTTTTGTATTGTATACACAAGATAAGATTATACAGGCTACTGTAACCAACCATATTGACCTGTATAAGTCACGTAATGTGTACACCAGGCAATGTTTATTTATTACACAAACAATACACAAACAATTAGAATTACGTTTCTCGTGATATTCAAAATATTATCGCAAATATGCCGCGCTAGTGTTATTAGCCATGTGCTATACAACAAGCTATTCTAACTAAAATTTATATCTCTAATGACAGTAATTAAATTATCGGTTTCATCTCATTGAAGAATTTCCAATAAAATTCAATAATTAGTTGTTCTACTGTTATCTGTGTTTGCATTATTAGTTTTACATTAATATACCATTATTCCAAATGAGATATTTAATTCATTTTATTATCGTCAGAAGTCAGAATATGAGGTATATCAGATCTTCGGATCAACTACTCAGTCTTTAATGCCAGGTAGAAGTTGAATTATACTAAAAAAAATACTGCCATTCTACCACTTCTCTATACTCTAGATAAATTGTAATGTGTTTTTAAACCTCAGTGATTGAACTTCAGAACTTTCCAGAGCAAAAGTGAATAGGTAAACATTGTAAGGTCCCGAAGTTAACAAACCTTTGTATCACTATGAACAATTTAACCGTTATACATAGTCTTTTCTTTGGACCTTTGAAACTTTTTCTAAATAGACAGTATATAAATGGTATATACATATATGATAATGTACATACATATATAAAATAAGCATTTTTATTTCCATTAATTTTCTCTTTGCCAGTAAAACACATTATAAAAACAAATATTACTGATGTTTTGTAACATCGGTAGCTGTGTTAAACTTTGTGCGAAGCGTTACGAGACGTAAAATCTCTTGACCCACAGACCTTATACACAACAAGCTCTGTAAATGTACTGTCACTTGTATAATATTGCTGTTTGTTTAAACTTCTTGTTATTGATACAGCGTCTATTGTTCTTGTGGCGGCAATTGTTTGATTTCCGTTTCTAAAATATCATTGTGTACAACATATGCATCTTTATTTGCTATGCCTTATACTTCACACTTGTGAAAAATCTGTTAGAATTTTTACAACATTTGGAAAGTGTTGTTTGCTGTTTAACTGCGGTACTGGATGTTATTATTCTTCCTGCTATACAGCAGTATTTCTATTTATGTAATCTAGTATGAGTATTGATACCAAGATCTACTCCTCGATGTACTGAGTCTTTAAGTTGATTTAACTTCATTGTAGTTATATGATGCCGAAGGTTTTTGCGGTCGTGATACAGTTTATTGACTCTTCTGAACCCGTGACTTTATTGAGTTTGTTTGAATCTTTGAGCTGATATGTACGATCAACTGGTATCCATATTAAACACTCGTATTATTTAATTTCACAATAACTAGGTACAGTTAATTACTGATCTTTTTAAAGCGATATAGGTACTTAGATTTATTTTTCTTTCTACTTCAATATTGGCTGAAAGGGATCACTTCTCTTAGGCGTAAAGGCGTTTAAACTGTCTTTACGCCTACTTCTATCATTTACAAATTCTTTTAAGTCCTTGTATTCTAACCTTCAACTCCGTTTCTCTGGTAGGGATCACTTGTTAGCGATGAAACCGCCTTTTATATACATATAAGTCTTAAAATTCGTATATTTTAGTTATAGGTATTGTTATTTGGGTTATATTGTACAATGAAGAATAATTAGATCGTAACAATTATGTAAATATAGACATATTAAATATATTACGGTAATATGCATATTCCTAATTTCGTTTTGTGTAATCAATGTCCACGTAATACAGGTTGCTATTAAAATGTTATCGCCATTTGCATACGTAGGCCGTTATAAGATTGCAACACATTCCGCCCACGCGTTGGTACAATTACGCTTGACTCGGACGAGTTAAAATATTTAATTGAACGTGTAAAAAACGTATATATACAATACTACGCTATACTGTTGCTTGTGTAATAAATTGATATACATATTTTAGAAAACAAATACAATTATTACAAAGCACGTGTTCATTAGTTTTAACCTTTCGTCACAATGCTGGATTATTTGTATTCGCTACGAAAAATGTCATCGATCACGTGTGAGCGGTCCGTGTCCGTAAGACTGCTGAAAACATCAAAACAATTACCGGGATACTGCGTGTCGTAAGAGGCGACTAAACCGGCGCTGGCAGATAGCGGTATGCAATTCCGGTACACAAATAATCTTACTTCTATTCTATTCTTATAGTCAATATTACTCCACTGTAGTTAAAAGTAAGTCACTTAACGAAGCAGTAACAGCCCAGTGGCTGGAAAATTAGCCTCTCACTCCGAGGGTACTGGGTCGAACTCGTGGCCCAAAAGTGTTTTAATATAAAATATCATTATCTAAAACATCAAAAATCATGAGGAAATCTATATAATACCTTAGAGTTAATGAAAAATAAAATATTCTTTAAAAGCGTGTGTAGTCTGTCAACCCGCAATAGGCCATCCTGGTACACTATGGTAAACCTCTCATTCTGAAAGGAGACCCGTGTTCCATCTCTCGAACGATAAAACAGTAAAAAAACCTTAGCATTATGTGTCAGACACGAGTAGCAATACATTTATGTGAAAAAATCTTAATAAAAAAACTTACATTAATCATATAAGATGACAGACAACCATGTCATAATGATAATCAAGAATTCGTAAAGGTAAATTTGGAATATTTACCTATTCTTCCTTTTCCAAATTATTTGCTTTGAGAATACAAATATATTTACTATATAGTATAGACCCAGTGGACGGGCCACAACTACTTTTTAAATATGTCGCTTATAATTCAGACGTAAATCGCCATCTTATTCAGTGTCTACACAGACGGACTGCATTAGAACTGTACGCAAGCTGCAAAATTGCAATTAGGTGCGGTTTTTGTACGGTTATCATAACTGTATGGAAATTCCAACTTTCTGTGTACAAAAAAAAATTATTACAAAATACATTTCCATCTTCATATAGTGCCCTATACGCGGTATTCTGTCAAGTTCCTAATGAGGTGCAGTGTCGAGACACCGTTAAATTCGAACCCTCGCATCGAAACTAGGGGTTGGATATCCCCCATATTTACCTACATTTTTAAATCGCCCAGCAGTCATTTGCATTACGTTTATGTGTATTGATGCGACTCCACAAGGGATGCAGGAAGGGTCAGGATTAGTTACTACAAATCACTGTATTTTGTAATGATATTCGTAACTAAAATTAGTGGTACGGTGGAGATAGTAGTAGTGTGATGAATAGCAATTGAAATATTTACACTGCTCGCCGAGTACTATACTACGGTAACATTCATTACTATCACCAAGCAATGGGTATTAAACATTATTCTTTGGTTTTTTATGTTGCATTATATAGCCTGTGTTACAAAAGATCATATATGTATATTTGTTTTGTGTCTCTAAACCAGTTAATTTTGAATGGCAAATTGTCAGAAGCTATAAAATTATCTACACAGTGTTATTATAAAACTATATTAACTGACGAATGTTAAGTGGTGATGGTAATGTTTGTTTTATTCCTCGCAACATTTAATGTAATCGCAGCGGCGAATGTAGGCCGAGTGATAAATGAATATAAATGAAATTCGTTTTCGATAACGAAGAAAACATACGAGATTTTAACGTCTTTCGTAACGCGTATCTAATTACGAAATCGACAATGAGACTTCGTGCGTTTATAAATGGGCACGTCTATAAAAGTTTATTTATTCATTTTTTTAACTTAAGTAGGTAGATACTAATTTCGTAAGATTTCCTATTTTTCGTAACGCGCATAATATTTCGAAATTGGCACTGACACTTGATGCGTCTCATTCTAGTATATTTTAAACCATACTAATTATGTATACACTTTTGTCTCCCAAGTACAAATTAATCGAAGTCTTTTTTCTCGTAGCATTCGTCATTACGAAATCAACAATGACATTTAGTTACTTTTCGCATTCGTCTCATTGTATCGATTCATGTTTTCTATAAGCGTACTTGTAATTCGTTTTTATTAGAGAAAACAAAATTATCTAAAGTGTTTCTTTTATCGATACAATGATAGCATAAAACAATATTCAAAACGACCTTGATTTTATTTCTAGTTTGTAGATCAAAATGCATGCCAATTATAATCGCGTACATCATTTTCCGTATATAGATATACAAGATTATCCGTTATACACTGTAACTTATAGAAGACTGTAACTGTAACTTGTAAGAAAACGATCAACTATCAGAAATTTTTATCAGAAATTATAAGATACAAAAATCTAGTAGTGCCCGAGCTGAGATTTGAACTCGGGACTTTTCGACAGTCGCGCCTCCAACCATTGTATTAGTAATTTGTATAAACGAGAAAATTATACAGTACACCATTATAATTTCAACACTCCTATATTATTAAACTATTAGCGTCGTTGCAACGAACACATTAGTGTATGTAAATCACAGTCATAATACCCGTTTTCATAGGCTTTATTCCTGTTGGCAATTCCATCTCGAATTTAACGTCTCCAATAGACATACATCATTTGCTTTTTTTAAGCATTTTAGCTTGCCTTGTTTGTATGAATATTTAAAGTAATTAATGTTTGTGTTATGTGTGTTAATTGATTTTTTACCCTGTTCCTGTTGATCGATTGCTCTGAAATCTTGCCCATGATGGACGCCGTCGGAAAATAGAAAATAGATTACATATTTTTATAACTGAATGTTTTAAGTTCATGTGCAACTCGCGCCGAACATTCTAGATTATGAAGGAATCACTTGAGTAATTCTGCGCACTTCACACTTCACTTGAGAGCTGTCGACGTCACAGCGCCTGAAATCAATTTGCAACACCATGGTCGCCTTGCTTGTGTCTCTTCCGCATGGAAACGTTTAGAACTTATTTTAAAAACATTAAAGTTTACACAATAATCAACACAGATTTTTGAACAAACATTTTACTTGCAAAATTTTAAAGCCGCGAAAGTTGATGGAATATTTTGTCAGTTTTTCGGTTGTCTCGTTTAAAACACATTTTTTGTTTTAGATTTTAGGTTTAAGTTGCGAGTGTACACACGTTAAACTAAATGTCGATTCCTTCTCAATATATAATTGTAATTATAACATTTTATGTCATAATCATGACTCTGGAAAATCTTAAGGCTCTCATTGAATTTTTTACGACTTACGTACCACCATCGACAACGATCATCAAGATTCTCTTGTTCTGTACTTGTCGTTTCTTATTCTATGTTGTCTTTACATTGAACATAAACATTACGCATTCAGTATTACCTGCAGCTTCTTATTTGTCTTATGGACATTCAAATTGTATTGTCACATGGGAAGTTAGGGACAAACCGAGGGCAGGGCACAATGACACATCACGCTTGTATTCCCATGAAGGGAAGCCTAAGACTTCCACGTTTCACTAGTTGTTATGCATCCTATGTAATCAGAGGAAAGATAGCTTGCACGGAGCACTAAAACCATTTTAGAGGAGACCCCTGTCTCTCAATGGACTGAGGCAGGCTGTTAATGTGGATCGTAGATGATCTGTGCTCTGGCAAACCTTGTTAAACAAATTTTAGAATTGTTTAATTAAGTGTAGATGTTGAAAAAGGCCACGGTGAAGTAAATAGCAAGTTAGCAAGCGTCAATGGAAACTCCGACCGTTTGTACAAGGTGTGGCCGTGATTTAACCGGTGGGCTGTTTGTGCGAATTTGACCGCTTGTTTGTCGTCGGCCGTCTCGCGCCCATGCGACCGTCTATTTCGCATCTTGTCCTTGTTCTTTAGATAACATATGTAATTTTGCGCCAATAAGTACCATGAACCCAAGGTCGTGTCGTAAGCGTTGAATTAAATACATCTGTATTATTAGCATGAGTCGTACATTGTATGAATATGTTTTTCGTCATGTACCTATTTATTCTATTTCCTTAAAAGAAAATTAAGTTAAATAAATTGTGTATTTTTTTATTTTTAAATTTGATAGACCATGGAACTATCAAAACACAATCGACTCCCATGAACACCTTAAAGTTTGTCGCTAGATTTACCCTTACTTACACTAACACATGCATGTTTTTAAAACATTTTTGTACTATATTAACAAATATTTGTAAAAACAATAGGATAACAAAAACAGCAGGTCTGCAAGGATAGATAAATTTGGCACCCGGTGTTCTCCGCCTACCCAGTAAAGGACCCGGCGTGAAGATATAAGTATATGTATTTTAACAAAGATAAATATAATTGGTAGTACCTCCGGTGATGAGCACCTGCCGGAGACGTGATGCAACACGTCGGCGATACCGCGACAGGGCACGTGTGAGTGATTTATTACCGATGCTAGTAATCACTTAACTGCGCGTCAGTGTCAAAATATTGATGTAATCGTAGTTTAATTTATTGTACCAGGATGTCATTAATTCGCTTTTAGATTTATTGAGCAACAATACCATTTTATTTATGTAAAATTCGCAAGTGTAAAATATTTTTTATCATTAATAGATATAATAATAAAATTTAATTTATATAATTATATACAGCCATGTTAGTCGGCTCGGATACCATTGGATTTTCGGACTTTGAATTTTCAGTTCCAATTTCTAGCACTGGCTCGAAGTCTGGATTTATGATCGCTGTATACCAATAGACCTCACCCCCTGTTCCATAGTGGGACCAAAATATAACAGGTGAAACTACTAAGGTGTACTACACTCATCCCAACGGTTCGCTTTCTGCTTCAAATTCATATTTGTAAATAATCGATACGCACCTTCGTTCTAAATAATA
>DWTO01003731.1:0-12265 GCA_018244755.1 Jemadia pseudognetus
GGCACCTGCGGCGCGACGTGACGCTGGCGCAGCGCCGCGACTTCGAGCTGCTGCCGGACGCGCTGTGGCGCGCGCTGGCGCTGTGGTACGGCGGGCCCGAGCCGCTGCCGCGCCAGGTGCGTCGCGCCGCCGCGGCCTGCGCACTTCGTATCGTAATATTCTCGAATGTTCCGTTCTAATTAATGTATGATTTTAGGTAATACGGCCGCCGAATTCTGACGTCGAACTAGAATTGTATCCGCTGCAGTTGAACATTCTGCGCCACGTGCCCAACACACAAAGTGAGTGCGGACTGTCTAT
The DNA here is from genome assembly GCA_018244755.1 of Jemadia pseudognetus. Classification (NCBI taxonomy): domain Eukaryota; kingdom Metazoa; phylum Arthropoda; class Insecta; order Lepidoptera; family Hesperiidae; genus Jemadia; species Jemadia pseudognetus. The sequence continues at coordinate 301 of DWTO01003731.1, forward strand.
ACGGAATTTTTATAAACACTTTATAACTGAGTTAAGTTTGAATACCTAAATAGATAAAAAAAAAAGTTACCTGTTAATATTGCTTCCATCAATGTTGATCTTGTGGCTGCTAAAATGTACTAAACTAAGAGTGTAGGTGCAACATTTAGTTAAATTAACTTCAGCAAAGTATGTATATTCGAAAAGTAGAAAACAAAAAATTAAATCCGACAAGCAAGGAAGCGAACGATGGAAACAGACTTAACTGTTGAACACCGCCTCCGGCGCGCTATCCGTCGCCGAGGGGGGTGGCGCCGCAGCGTGTGAGCGGCAGAGGGCGCGTTGCAGGGCCGGCGGCGGGCGCGGCGGGGGCGGGCGCGGCGGGCGGCGCGGCGCTGTACGGCGGCGCCGCGCCCGCGCCGCCCGAGCGCCAGCTGGCGTACACCGCCGCCTTCTCGCGCCTCGCCACCGTCAAGCAGGTCACTGCCGCACGCCCACTCATCTATCACACTAGTCGCACACACGTACACTTGCTCATGTGGACGCAAGTGGGTATTCCACCACAACTTTTGTATGTAAATGCGAAAGTCGATGTGTATGTTTGTCACTCATTCACGCTCAAATGTCTGGATGGGTTTGCATAAATTTTTGTGCATAGGTAAAGTATGACCTAAATTACAACATAGGTCATTAAGAAAATTATAAAATTTCAATTACGCCAAGCGAACGGATGTGTATTAGTATATGAAAATATAATTACAATATATTAATTCGTATTTAAAGAAACTATGTTGACTCATTAATTGTCCACTCCAGGTGACGGAGTTTCTCTGCCAAGCGCTGGGGCTCGCTCGTGAAGATGTGCGGCTGTGGTCCCTCGGGAACAACGGAGGCGCTCTACTGCTCGACGACGAGAGGCCTACGCTGCAAGCGCTGCACCTGGACAAACGACCAAAAATATTATTGGAGCTACGCAACCCGGACCTCACGTGGCCCGAGGAGATCGGGGCACTGGGGTGAGCGTGAAGTACCCACAGTAATGTACATTGAATGTGGTTTGGTATATGTATAATTTATTGGCACTTAAACCAGTTTTATGTACTTCAAACGTAAGCTAAATAATAATGGATAGTGCGGTCTGTGAATAAATCTATTGAAGTTGATCAATTAGTAATGTTTTATCGGGTCCGAGTGTTGTAATAGAACGTGTATCTTAACATTGAAATTGACTGCCTCGTTGGTCGTGTTGGTTGTAAGTGCGACTGTCGATCACTAGGTCCTGGGTTCGATTTCCGTGTCGGGCACTATAGAATTTTTCTGAGCAATAGGCTCACCACCTATTCCATAGTGGGACGTAAATGTAAGTGGTGAAACGTGGGAGTGTACTACACTCCTCTGCCTACCTCTTCGGGGATAACAGGCGTGATGTTACGTTACGTTTATTTAGTGTACTTGAAAATATTGGATTCTCCAACTCGAATCAACCAGCAGTAGCTCAATCGGGATTCGTGTCGGGTACGTGACAATACGCTCAACTCCTGTTCTACGCTGGGACGTACCTACACATAACGTTACTAGTGAACCGTCAAGTTCACCACATCCCTGTGCTTACCTCTTCGGGGTAATACAGGCGTGATGTTATGTGTATATTACAAGTACATATCAAGTTTTAACTTTCAACATACATTCTCTATATAAAATGTATCTTTGCCAAGTAGGTTTACGTCCTGCCATGCGCACAATACCTACTCTTGAGAGTTGCAAAGGCATTCTTTCACTTCAGGAGCTTTTCATGTATTAATGTGTATATAAATATTTTATGATATCTATCACATTAAACACTTATAACAAGTGGATGTAAATTTCTATGTGTTCAACGCCCGAGCTCTTCGGGTTGCTGATAAGGGCTCCTCATTGTTTTGTCTCACTGAATTATACCCGAAGGCAGTTCAGTCGCATTGGGAAGGTCGCGCAGTTCGGGGTTTCCAGTAAGTTGCATATTTTATAACTCATATTCTAATTTTAAATAAACTCTATTATTATAACGTTAGCCTAGTGGTATGAAATTCGACCTCTCACTCCGGAACACCGGGTTCAAACCCTAGCGCGCAGCTCTTAAAAATGTGCGTTTCAAGTTTAAATATCACTTGCTATTGGATTTGTGCCCGGTGTATGGTAATAGACTTACCACCTATTCCATAGTGGGATGTAAACGTAACTGGTGAAATGTGGGAGTGTACTACACCCCTTTGCCTACCTCTTCGGGGATAACAGGCGTGATGTTACGTTATAATAAAAAAAGAAAACCCAAACAACAAAACATGTTTCCCTAATATAGTTATTGGATCGTGTGAGCTTTTTTATTTTTATAAAATTTTCTACGTAAATGGACATCAATATTATTCCGAGTGTATACAGTAAACTTCCGCGCCGCATCTGTCAACAGCTTTATGAAAACTGCGTGCAAAAACGTGACACGATTATCACTTGTAAATAGGTAATAAAAAAAAACAGTAGTGTAGAACACTCCCACAATTCACCAGTTACGTTTACGTCCCACTATGGAATAGGTGGTGAGCCTATTGCCGTGCACCGGGCACAAATCCAGACTCCGAGACACTACTAGAAAATCTAAATTAGAAAAATTCTATAGTGCCCGACCCAGGAATCGAACCCAGGACCTCCTGATCGTCAGTCGCACTTACAACCAACACGACCAACGAGGCAGCAGTCTGTGATTATGTTTGTAAAATTACATTTTTACTATATCTCAAATCATTTTTGGCGTGCTGCATGGCAATTACACGGGACGTATAACTTAAGTGGTGTTACTTCACACCTCTGCTTACGCCTTCGGGGCAATACAGATGTAAAGATGCGTGGTGTTAGAAATCCATTTCTGCTGAGCTTTCAGTTATTGAAATGGCACGTTCGCACGAAATAATTCTGCTGAATATTCCCAATACATTTCCTTGCCATTGTAGCATGTGCTATCAGCGACTGTGTGTGACATCTTTATGTCCTGAGCTCTCATCCGGAGGGTTTATCCGGGAACATCGCAGCGTCCGACCGTTTTGGGAAAAGGTTTCAGAAAAGTGAATACGAAAGCTTTGGTTACACATACATTAGCAGCGTTATTGCGTTGGTCTGCTTGTCGTAGGGCTGAATTCTCATGTCTACCGTGAGTTTGGGTAGTCCGATGGCAGGACTGTTTTATTCCTTTGTGTATGATTTAATTGTACCCATTTTTACGTCACTTTCCTTCGGTTCTACCGTATCTATTCTTCTACAATATAATTTGAATTGATATTTATTTATAATATGATTTGGAAGTTACGTCGAAGAGATGAGAAGCTCATAGCTCAGCCGAGTCTACATAACTTGTCAAACGAACTCTGTTCACTATCTGTGTTCTGATCCTTTAAGTTGTTTTGCCTTCTATTCAAAACACTTTTGAATAGATCAGAGAATACAGGATCAAAAGTTTTGTCAGGTACGTAATTTTCGTTTCAAGGCCGTCTTTTGCCGGAAGGATATGAGCTAAATGTACCTTTGTATCGAATAAGGGATCGCGGCAAATTTTATTTAATATCATTAAATCGGAGGTACACTTTTAAAGCATTCGCAGCTAGAATATCTTGGATTGTTTCATCCTCCACGACGAAAGATGCAATCGCTCCGGTATAATTTTTCTCTACTCTATCACAATGTTCAAGCCGTGAAAACAGTTAACAAACTTTACATGAAAAACTTGTGTACCTACTAATCATTCTGATACAAGTTAAAATTGTCATTATTTCATATATAGGTATCTACGTTATAAGAATACTTATTCATATTGAAATTTATGTTGATCACTTAAATATGTCTCATTGTATATTACAACTTTTAAGTGTGCTTATTTAAAAAAAAATTGGTTATTTTTACTATAAAGTGGCAACCCTGTAGAAGTTGAAGGATCGACCGTCCTTTAGTGATTCCTTTTCGGTCATCAATCTTTTCCTGTTAGCTCGTTATTAATCATAATATCACTTACTGTTTTGTTATTCAAGCGACGATAAAAGTAATACAGCTTACTATTGCGGAAAGGGTAATGGAGTTTAGTTGTATGCAGAACTAACTAATAAACATTTTCTGGTAGAGTAATTTTGGCGATCAAGAAGAATCTTCATGTTTATCAGTGCATTAATCTTTAATAAACAGAAGCTAACCTAATAATATAATCGTTTGAATTATAACCTAGATTAATTGCTTATTTTGTGCTGTGTAATGCTGTGCCACTTAGGAGTTTGAGTAATGTCGTTCACCCCGCCTTCCTCGCTCAATGAAAATGGGAAGGCGGAACGTCTGCTATTAAGATTATGTTTAAAAAAATATAACGCTTTTCTCACATCGCTATTTATTTTGACACAGTACGTCAAAACGTTGCTGTCTCAAATTTTTCAAATGTATTTTACTATTCTGTCATCCCGCTAGGTTTTTTAAGGGATGTGCAGAGAGTGTTAATCTCTATATTTACAGACCTGACGAACTGATATAACCTCTTCTACATTAATCACTCACTTTATATGCGAATATAGTTTTAATAGATAAGAACATTTCTTTAACAAAAACATTTTCTAACTGTCATGTTAAAGTTATTTCACAGACGGCGTGAAAATATAACGCCCAGTGAGAGCCATCGCGCGCCGGAACTGGAATTATGTGTCGATACGTTTGCGGCAACGACGGCTGCGGACACGCAGATGCTGCGTACCGACAGCGTACAGAGTTTTGTTTATTAGTAGCGCGCAATACTCCTCAAACAACTAGAGTGACGTAATTCACGCACCGATTGATCCGGAGATACAGATTAATCGACTCCTTTTACATAAGCGATAAACTTATTGAGAATATGTGAGAACAACAACGCATAGACATAAATTGACTACGTTCATGCAAAAACGAAGTGGTTTCTAGAAGGAGTATCTTGTGTTATTTATTCTCTTCGAAAATTAAGTGGTTTAAGTAAAATCGAATTTTGATTTTCATCATTCGTATTTTATATTTGAATATCATTACTTACTGGTACAGGGAGTAGACGGGAAAAAAAATTAAAATAATTGTGTTTCATGGAATTGAACACATTTAGATTTATCGGCATGGATGCTCTAAGCACTTGGTTCGTGATACTGATATTGATAGAGGGTTTTTTCTTGTCTTTTTTGTCGGTACAGGAGCGGTAAGGATTACTACTATGCACTTACCCTTACACCACGCTACAGACACTGGTATCAAACGAACTCGTTACATGACCTGAAAAACTTTTCGCTATCCTTTGCTATTGAAAATGTAGTCGAAATGTCAATGTTTTCAGGTAAAAATTTTCCGATATCAGACGAGGGATGTATTACTGTATTATGCGCTTAAAAAATATGACCGTATATTATGGTATGCTTTGTTATGCTGTAAACTTTTATACACAGGTGGGTAGGCGTACATTTATTGATCATCGAAGCCTTTCAATAGCTATGCGTGTTAGCGAGGGTTGAGGATGTATGGTCTATTTTAGAAACCCTACTTGTGACAACTAAGTAGGAGCGTTTTTGCTATTGCTTGCAATGCTAGGAAAGGTCTAACCTACCTTGAGCGACATAAGTAATCCAATTTCCGTTAGTTTGCTTGATTGTTTCTAATTTAAATATAACGAACACAAGTTGGTCGTACGACCTGGGTCGTTCTAGCGACCTTTAACCAACGAGAATGTTGATGTATGTTTTGATTATTTCAAACTTCTCAAAATAACCTTTAAATTAAGCTTGTAGCGACTCGTAGCAGGAAATTGAAATCAATTTAACATTTTTGCTTATGTTATGAATTTATATCCATATTAGTACAGAGTCGCTTCCGGTTGCGGTAATCCTCCCTACGGAGATTGCTATTGGTTTTAATCAAGTAAATTTATATTTCACTGTTAATAATAAATATGTTCAACTACTTGATAATGTTCAGTAAAATCTCTTTACAAGACGTGTTTGCTCCGTCCACCGTATTTTGTACTCCAATTCAAATTTACCCATATTCCAAGTCGAATTTCTCCTATCTCCTGAAATTTTGCTGATAGGCAGCGGTGTCGTATTTGTCATATAGAATTTGAGATGGATTCATTAGTTTAAAGTAGCGTCCTTTGGTTGTAGACTCAGCTTAGTATCAGGTAAGGGGCATACCTATTGGCCAGATTGTATAACGTAGGAGTGTACTACGTACGCTCCTGTGTCTATCTGCGGGATTTACAGGATATTTTGTTTTATTTTGTGACATATAAAACGAAATGACACGACAAAATGACATAATATTACTAGTGTAATTATTTTTGTCATTGAATATGAGAGAAACCAATAGCTTTACCACGAAGCCGGTAACCCAGGTATTATTAGGGCATTAAGCGGCTATAACCAATTGTACTAAAGCTGCTTGTTTGTCTATATCTAGCCGGTATAAAAGTATATATTTATTACTATTATACTCAATCATTGAAAACTCAAAATGTAGGTTTGGGTTCAGGAGAATTTCCGTGAAAAATTCAAATATTGTGCAGTTATCTGGGGCGGTTCTTGTGACCGGAAATTTTACAATTTGGCGAGCCGGCCCCGCTCGGGACGAGAATAAAAGAATGAACAGTAAATCGTCGTCAACTCTTACCCGTGTCTATTGAAATTTATGGCAGTGCACAATCACTGCGATTTATTATCTTCCATATCCACAACACACAGCCGTGTCGTGAATATGGAAACATGCAAATTAAAAAAAATATACATTTCAGCAATACCGTCATTATGCGCCGAGTTTGAGTGTACTGTATAATAAAATTGTTATTTCGACATACAATCTAAGTCCGGGCGATGTTACTCGTACATCAGAATTTTCTGTTTTACATGCCTAGTCATGTCAAAACGTTAATATGTCACGTTTGGGAGTTGACAAACGTTTTGTATTATTTATCTCGCCTAATGTATATCTTAACGTTACGTAGCATGTAAGATCGCTCAACGAACACCTATAGTATCTATTTTCCTAAACGCGCTTAAAGAAGCATAACTTTAAAAGACACTTTCATATAAAGAAAACAGAGTATTTGGGTGAGTAAATTATTATCTTATTATTTTTAAGCATGTTAACAATTCAAAGCGAACTAGAAATGCAACACATGACACTCCGTTCCATGCTTCTCGGAACGAAGTTTTGAAGCGTAATAACGATAAAATCGAAGCGACGCAACTCGTGCGAAGCGATCCAATTGAAACTCTCGATAAGGATTATGGCGCGTTGTGCTTGTTATGCTCTTAACGGGTATAATGAAACTAAGATAAGCTCGGACTGCAGCTCGATGGACGAACTTTTTACGAGAGGGCTTACACGTGTTTGAGTTTGTTGTTTTATAGTAATAAGCGGTTATAATTTGTGCCTTGTTACGAATAAATTATAAGAATTGTTAGCTAAGAAAAATTGTGATAGTTTGTTATGTATATCAAAGCATCATTCCATCAAAGTCTGCTATTTAATCCAGATCCAGAGAAAATCCTGAGTTGTTTGGATTGATCAGGGTTTATGCGCTTTTATTAGCTTGACGCGTATATATTTATGTATATATCTATATTTCTATATCTTCCAATGTAACTGAAATGTATCAATTAGTATGAAATTGTGTGAATCGAGCTTTAGGTAAGTTACAAAGTTGCCATCTCCTGAGTTAACGAACTGGGTTTCCCATACACAACTCCATATTCAGTTGAATACTAGGATAGCGAATATTAGGAAGTAAGAATTAGGTATGAATAGAGATGAAAAAAGTGGAATAAACGCGGCCGAGATGAGGTCGTTACGCTGAATATGTAGCTTGACACTCACCGATCGCGTTTTTAGTGCACTTGTAAGAAAGATGTGTTGGAGCGGAACAAGAATACATTACCCAGCTCGTGTCGGGATAGTGTCATAAGAGAGGATAAATTTGGCGCTGGTAGATCGTGGCACGGTGCGGTCTGCCTAGGAACAGCTAAATGCCCTGGCCGGCTATGGGCAGCAGCTTAGGCGGAGCGAGGATCTGTGTTCTGTAATCCCTAACCTTACCCAGAATGGAGATTATGGGTACAACCCCTCAGTGGAGGCATATGTCCAGCAGTGGCCTGGAACAGGCTGATGATGCTGATGGTTACCATTTGTGACTACTATTAGGACGCCAAATGTGGAATAGGATTGATCTATTATCATTAGTCACATGTGGAAGGAGATTAACAGAGAGGGTTTTTGAATAGCCCTTCACCCTTTTACCTAAAATATGTTTTAAATTCTGTGACTAAGCAGCAAAAATAGATGCAGTAATGGTGCTTATACTAAAAGAATTTTAGAAACCCACATCGTCACGTACACTTCAAACCGTTATTCAATGGTTTTCATTCCACACATGATGTATACACAAACTTAACTCCCCATAGACTCTATCAACTTGTCAAAATGGATTTACTTATTGCGTTACTAACTAACGTTGAAGTTTCCACGCTTCTAACTAAATTATTACTCACCGGTCCCGTGTGGAATAAACCTTTGCTTTGCCCACATAGTAATTTTGCATAAACTCTCACGGCTTGACGTGATTGGAGGCTTCACCTGAGACACGTGTAAATTGAAAAAGATAGCAAATTGAAAAAGATACCAATCACATACAAATTCATCTTTATTAATTGCATATACACACACACTACGAATTGGAATAAAACACAAGGGCAAGATAGGTGCGTAACTCTTTGTAACTCACGGACATCGTGCGAGAAAGTTTAAACATCTACGGTTAATTTTATATGAATTCAACCGCTAACAAATGTCCACTTTTGAAAAAATAAGAACGAATTATATCACAGTATGAATGCTTTATGCTAACACCGAAAGTAGATTAGTAGAGATTTGGTTTAGCATCAAGCTAGCGTTTTATGTCGTTCCTATGTAAATTTGAACTGCCTTATTGGTCCAATGGTTGTACGAGTAAGCGTGATGGCTGAGTAAGAGGTCCTAGATTGGAACTTCGGGTCAGACGAACTGCTAGGTGTTTGTAAAACTAAATTCCCAATTGTATGAGAATAAGCTTATTCTTTGGGTTGTATAAAGCGTGAGCAGTGGAGCTAATATCTTCCTTCTACACCTCAAATAACCGAAACGCAACACTCCGGAAATTTAAATGTTCAATGTCTATAGCAGAATATGTCGGAATACGAAATATTTGACACATAACCAAACGGCAGTAGAGTCAGCAGAAGGAGCGCTGCCAAACGCAGCGGGAAGCTATAACGACTCATCTCGCTCATTATACGAAGCAAATCGAGTTCTCTACGAAATGAAGACACAATGTCGCTTCACACGATGCGGTTGGCAATGGACCAAATCCGTCTCGATGTCTTCGTGTGGTCCAAGTAATAGCAGATACTAGTTTAAGAGAAAAATAAGGTATGGAAAAGAAAATTGTGTTTTTTTGCGAAAATTCCCAAAGAACTTTATTCGTATATATAACGTTTGTGTATACAGTATACATAATGTGTAAATATATATCAATATATGATATATTATTGGAGTGAAGTATGTGCCTACGATATGCTCTATCACTCACCCAGGGTTGACTGGGAGAAAATGCCATTAGGCATTAAGGACGCCATTGTATCGCTTAGTTTAAGGTGCTACAAAAGTTTAAATAAACAAATAAAGATATCTTTTACACTTTATTTTGATCGCATTAAAAGAAAAGGAGCAGAGTTAAAAGGAATATTAATAATGCTCCTGGCAATTTCAGACTATTGTCAGTCATAGTTTGTTTCTATGTAGATCTTTATGAACCTGAAAAAGTATCTAACTTAACAATTCACTGTATATATGTTAAGTAGAAGAATGTAGTTTGGAGTCGTGATTATACGGTTGAAGGCATCTACATTACAAAAATATACATAACAGTTAAAATATGCACGGAAGTTGGCGACAGTGGACAAATTTGACGCAGTCATTGACACTCGTTATAATACCAATAAACAAACTTGAATCGCAGTGTTCTTGGCAGTGTACGCACCGCCCGCTAACGCTCGTAACTTGGGAAGCGCCATAAAAAGGGAATTTATTATTAAGTGTTGGTAGTCGCAGTTCCGCTCTCTTTATTTACGCCTGCCGCTGGCAACACTCCTAACTGATACGGATCGACGTCTGAGTTGCCATGCTATTAAGCTAAATGATACCCGTCAACTAGTTGCCAGCCTTCGACATATTGCGGAGACGACCTTTGGCTTAACTATTCACATGTCAGAATGAGGATATAAGGAAAATTTGTTTCTGTAGTGAAATATCCTTATGGCCACATTTCTCTATATAGAACGAATTTATGATTTGCAATCACTTGTACTTACTACGACTCCGAAAAATACAGGCTATTTATCAAAACTTTATATGTATGTATAGTTATTGTAAATCTTTCTTACCCGAAAATACAAAAAGATGTAGAGAATCCCGGTGCATGGGAATTTAATCACTCGCTCACTCACCACCTATTCCATAGTGTGACGTAACCGTAACTGGTGAAACGTGGGAGTGTTCTATACAGGTTCGATAACAGTGTTCGATAACAGGCGTGAAGTTACATAAGTAGAGAAAAAGAAACGAGCATAAACTCAAAAGTTGGATGGAAACATAACTGGTAAAACCAGTCAGAATACTACACTCAACTGCCTACCGGTTCAGGGATTACAGGCGTGATATTACGTTAAATAAAGTTATGAGGAAAAAATAAGAATGTGTTGATAAAAATTTGCAAATTAAAACAAGCAATCAGAATCCTACCGCGGACGTATTCCTTGATCAATGCTATTAAAATATTCTGAATAATGAGAAAAACCGAGCAGCCAAATTTTAATTAGATCTTGTTCAACGTTAACATAATGTAATGTAATATTTTTACTGTTCAGATTGCAGCAAATCTTGAACTTTAACTCTTTTAATAAAGTAAACTATAACACACCACAAGAAAGAAGCGTACAGATGCGAAAAGAAATTAACAAGAGAACAAAGGGTTTTCATGGCTTGGAGCGATGAGTGCGCACAATATAAAATTCCGAAGTTCTGAACCAATTAGCGAATGAATTAGCGGAGGAAGTTGTCCGAAACTGTTCCGGCGAGGAATTAATTACGATCGAGGTTTGGATCAAGGTTATTGCGTGAAACCAGCTTGCTATTCTCTCGGCTGGAAGTAGCGTTCCGCATTTTGATGAATTCTGTCGAATCGTACAATATTTTAGTTTTTGACTTTAAATAATTGCTGCATTAACTGACACTGAGCGTAGGCAGATTTTGGAACAGTCAATTCATACTCATGCACAAGTACTCTACACTCACGTTATTTTGAGAGGTTAGAGAAACCATTGTCATTTTGAGAGAGTTTGATTCGCGGCAATTTAGTCAATGCTGTTTGAATATTAATTTTCTAGACGTAACAAATTAAATCGAATATTATGAACCTGAAATCTACTCAAAAGAAGTCCGATAAAATAGAATATTAATGTAATACTTTGCAAACTCTTAAGGGCACCAACGAACTGCAAAGGAAAAACAACAATTTAAACGGGCTACAAAGTTCCCGCGCTGTTACCTTATTTTACTAAAAGGAAACAAACGAGAAACTGTGAACGTTAAAAACCTATTTACCCAGCGCAAACGAAAAACACTTTACAATTTGTCTTTACTTAACTAAAAAATAAAAACAGTCCCCCATTCAATAGCTATTCAGGTAACCATGAGAACAAGAATGGTGATAAATGTGTTCATAAAGGTAGAGTAGAGGCGCCTTTAATAACCAATAATTTCCATTAAAAAAAAACGTAACTTCACGGCTGTAATCCCCGAAGAGCTAGGCAGAGGAATGCAGAACACTCCCACGTGTCACCAGTTACTTTTACGTCCCATTATGGAATAGGTGGTGAGCCTA
>DWTO01003732.1:0-12262 GCA_018244755.1 Jemadia pseudognetus
CCGGCGCATGGCATTAGGCTCACCACCTATTCCATAGCGGGACGGTAAACGTAACTGGTGAATTGTGGGAGTGTTCTATACTCCTCTGCCTACTCCTTCGGGGATAACAGGCGTGATGTTACGTATGTATATTAAGGCGACAACTATCAAGGGACATATTAATTTCCGTACTAAATTAGGCCGTAGCTCCATCATGTATCATCATTTCCCACAACGATGAATACTAACAATGTATACACAGTTCCAAGCACTGTCAATACGAGAGATCACCTGTGGCTTGCGCTAATGATGTCATGCAATATGAAGGCATTCTCTATACTCTGCAATCTACACTAAAATCTATACTCTACACCATATATAGGACACAGTTTCACAGTATACATACTACGTTTCAATTTACTGTGTGTATATTGTAATATACGACCAAATTTCCAACACCCTTTCTAAACTGTACAGGATTCAACGTAAAAATGTTATATGAAATAACAATTTCTACGAACCCGTATTGTGATTAGAGAAGTCTTGAAGCATTGGAGTCATTGAGGTACAGACTTTGTACTATGGTAGTTGAAGAATTTGCATTTCAATGATGTCAATAGTATTCTTTATGGAAACGTATGAATAAAGACGATCCGTATCGAGTCAATAAATATGTAGTCAATATAATCCCATATAAAACGAAATTTAAATAATTCATGATGAAATTTTTACAAAAAATATACTTTAATTTATATACCTATATATGTATGTACAGCAGTAATATACCATAATAATAGGGACACAAGACTTTTGTTTCAAAACTCCACCAAAAGTTTTATCTAAAGCTGCTCTTCTTAATAATGACGCCAACAATACTTAATGGCGCAGCGCTAAGCTCTATCAACGCAAGTGGATCACATATATCACTTGAATCTCTTGTAGTTGGATCGTTATGGTACTATTCTATTCAAGTTCGAGTTAAATGAATATATATCTAGGACAAAATTTCCTATGTAAAATCACGCCTTTGATCCTCCTAGAGTTGGCAGATGAGTGTAGGACATTTTCACATTTTGCGTTACGTTTACGTCCCAGTCACGAATAGGTGGTGAGTCTATTGCCATACAACGGGCACAAATCCGGACTCCGAGCCACTATTAAAAATCTATATGAGAAATCCCAATAGTGCCTGATTCGAAATATGAACACAGGACCTTATGATCGGCAGTTGCGCTTTCAACCAACAGGACCAACGACACAGACAAATCGTCCTAAGCTACAACGATAAAATTAATGTAACATTTGTTATTAACTATTCCTAATAAATTATTGAATTAATTCGTCACTTAGGTGAGTAGGTATTCCAGTCACCTGCCATCAAAAGAATCGCTCTAATAGTCTAACGAAGTTTTCAGAATAAAAATGTTTGAATGTCGATTTTTCCAAAATTGCAAGTTATGAAAGCCACTGACTATGCTGCTTTACAGCAGATACAAATTCAGCAGTGTTATCTCCGTCATTGTACAGGACTTTAAAGTCTACGTCCCTTCAAATCTGTATCAGAAACAAAAGCGAAAACAATATGCATTCGTCTCTCATCGAACTATGTCATATGAAACAATGGGAAACAATAGACTACAAAGACAATATTGCATTTTGAATTAAATTCAAAGACAATACAATTCAGTTCAAAGGGGGAATATACACGATAGATACAAAACATTTTTGTCAGACTTCTATGAAAGGCGTATAGAACAGTGCGGTCTTAAAATATTAGTTTAGCTTTAAGTTTAATTAAACCATAATTCAGTTTTATAATAACAATTTAATATTGTCTTGAAACTTTTGAGGGTTACGATTCTTTATTTTGTTATACGATTATACATTTTTAATAGGCTCACCACGTATTCCATAGCGGGACCTAGTAACGTTTCTCACTCCTCTGCCTACCTTTTCTGGTCTTACAGGCGTGATGTTGCGTTTATTTTTATATCAATATGACATCACAAGAAGAGAGATTACATATATTATATACCAGATCATGATATTCTGATGTGAATTGTAAAAGATATCCAACCGTAGTTAGAAGCAGCGTCCAAATCTTCTGCCACGTCATTGACAAGTCACTGTCAGTCAGTTACCGAGTTCGAAGTATGATAATCTGTGTACCGGCGTTTGAATGGATTCCGTGTAGGTCTATCAGTCAATTTAGGTCCGTCCGTAATGTCCGTCTAGCTATGGAATATTCAACTTTTAATGTGATCTATGTTTATACGCAATTATTGACAACAATGTACGGAATTATGGTTCTTCGGTTATCGATTAAGAGATACGATAACGCAATTCCAAATCTTACGATGTTGTCAAGCCGTGTCATTAATTGGAAAATATTAACGAGAACTGAAGTTTTATCACATTTGTATAAGTTAGTATAATTGACATGAGCATTAAATAGGTTTCGGTACAACAATTTTCACAAATTCTGTCTACACTTTCGTTTTGTTTCATATGTATAAACATAAATGGTACTTAAAATTGGATTATTTAAGTAGTATTTTTATTAAGTAACCGGTGAAACGTGGGAGCGTTCTGCATTCCTCTGCCTACCTCTTCGGGGATTACAGGCGCTAAGTTACGTTTATTTTTATTAAGGAAATATATTAGAATTTGAAGTTTATGTTGAAAGTCGTTTATAAAGTACATTTCACTTCGTTACCAGTCGCCACTTGCGACTAGTCGCAGCGCACTCATATCGAGTATTTCGATGGTTGAACGGCTGTCGTTGCAACTTCTGGTAACACTGACATTTGAATCCTCATGCGTCGTGATTTCAATCGAGGCATTTTGAAATTGGAATATGACGTGCAGTATGTATGCAGTATAGATATATATTTTTAGCCGTTTGGTTACTTCAGCACAGGCTCCGTTTAGTTTGAGATCCGATGGTCATGTGTGGAGATATTTCAGGAGATGTTGTATTATTGTTACATAATTATGTACGTTAAGACAAATTTACATGTCGTATACTATGCTGTAAACGTTTTATTGTTAATTTCAGCATATATTTCTTATGATTTTATCATCATACCACGTCCCTTATGGCATATACAGAAAGTACCAAGAGCCAAGTGTCTCTTACTCGGAAAAATGGACGTTGTTCTTACATATTCAGCACTATTTTCATACAACCACACCGGTTTTTGGAAAATTTTGACTGTCGTCTAACACCAGGCTAAGTTAACCCTATTTGTTTAAGATTTGTAAAGACCTTTGTTCCGTTAATTTAAAGCAGGTTTTTGAATTATTCCAATATCTCTACAAGTCAATATAAGTTATGCAGCAAGTAATTTTACTTAGAAATCATTCATACATTATTCAGTATGTTCTCGTAATTAATGAATTATTGAGTTTGTTAATTATTAAGTATGTTAATATTAAGTGAGTATTAAAGTATTAAGTAAATATTTGTTAGCTTACATAAATATTTAATATTACATATATGTAATTTCACTCTCTCGAACGGTAAAGGAAACAATCGTAAGCGAAACCTGCACGCTTAGGAGTTTCCATAATGTTCTGCAAGGCTTGACACCTGCCACCCCGAGTTTGGCCCGCGTGGTAGACTATGCCTTTCACCCTCTCCGCATTATCATATTCATTTAATAATTGATTTTAAATCAATGTAAAAGAAGCGGGCCAGAGATATTTGGCATTCGGTGTTCTATGCCTACCCCATAACGGACCTGGCGCGAAGATACGTATGTACGTATTTATTTTTAAATTTCTCATCGTGTACTTATGCACACTACTTGTGTATCACCTGTGTTTACACAAAAACCCTGCAGATTTCGGCCCTCGTTTTATAAAATGCATTATATGTATATGCTCTCGTATTCTATTAAGTAAACATTATTCCGACTTAAGTGAATACGCAGCGCAATCTTTATCGTTAATAGCACAGTCCTAATTACTTTTAGAGGCATCTCTAATTGAGCGAACTCATGCAAAGACGAGACGGCGACAACTTAAAAATACATTTGCTCTAAAAGTTAGTCACGTTTCGCTGCCCCAAGACATTGCGAGTATTTTTTCCTTCTCTCCATTTTGTTTCATTACATTAGCGTCAGCCTGCGGTGACTCAGAGCGAACTACATTACACAAACTAGTTTAAAAATGCTTTACGCTGTGAAAATTTAAATGGGCAATATTTAGTTTGCTGCAAAGAACAGTAAAAAACTATATAGTTTAACAGGACGCAAATAAGAAGGAAAATAAGACATACCGATGACTTCAAAATTGTAAACTCTTTGCTGGTGTATGAATAGTAGAATATGCTTAATACTAGTACTCTGCTAGTCAACCTTTGTGCTAAGCAAAGAAAGGTTACAAGCAGCATAAAATAATTAGAGAAGAAAGGCAAATACAATTATTAAACATAGAAAAAAAAGACAAATAACTACGTCACAAAAAATAATATATCCTAACCATTTGTAACCGTTACTATACTACGAGTAATATAGTACACTATACTACGAGTAATTCACTGTATACAGTGTATCCTATACATTTCTTCAATAAGTGTATTCAATACAGTGCACAAATTGGTGTATTCAATACATACATTTTTACGCTGCTAACAAGAGGAGAATGAGCGAATTAATTAGCAGAGAGACGGCAGTTCCCGTTAATGCAAACTATTCTGTGTATTGTCATACGATCGCGCAGCGTATTGTTCGATGATATTGCGACTCGTGACGTCACGTGTGATTAGGTTTCTGAAGCCAGTTTGCGTGTAATTTAACATAGAGGCAGATGTTTCATACATTTTGCTACTGAAAACTATTTTTATGAAATAAGAGGTTGTTTATTGTTCAATATAAATAACAAAATATGAGTTTTAACTTTTAACAACTCGTATTATCATGCCTGTGATCCCCGAAGAGGTAGGCAGAGGAGTTCAGTACATTACCAGTCTCCCACGTTTCACCAGTTAATTTTACACCCCATAATGGAATAGAAGGTGAGCCATATACCGATTACATATTCAGACTCCAAACCAACAGCGCCCGAACTCGATTGGTTGTCGTGCTTGCAACCAACACTAGGCAGTTGCAACCAACACCTCCAACGAGGCAATTTAATCGTGTCTCTATTCTCAGAAAAACCAATTTTGATTGATATGTCGAATAATGTCACTTTTTAAAACCCTAATCACATTTTATATGTTTTAATTGGTACATGGGTTTATTTATAAATAATGATTATGCATGACCTAATATTGATTCTAAATCTGTAATCTTATTGTAATATATATGAAGAGAGTTTGTGAGTATAGAAATATTTTGCGGTCGGAAATCTTTGCCTACTTGGTAAAGAGCCTGGTATCATCTTTTAATAGTAATATTGTCATATAGTCTGTTACATAGACTATAATAGTGTATAGTAGAGTCTCTACATAATCATTATAGAGTCGGAACATGCAAAACGGAAACTTCTAGGGCCATGTTTACCTCCAGCCATTATTAGAGGAAGGAAATCAAATGACAAACAATAGTACACCTACATACATACATATCTGGCACACTATGCGAGGATGTTAATTAAGTTGGGAGCAAATACAGACAGTCAAACAGCAAACAGATTTAATTAATAGAGCACGACCGTGTCTTGGAATTAACAGGATCTTGTCAACGGTAAATAGAGACGTTGTAGTCTCGAATGTATATTATCGAGGTGAGTCATATTTGTGTATTCGTATATTTTATGAATTTTTGATTTATTATTGATTGTACAGGAATAAATTTACTTGTTTATTTATTATTTATTTTAAAAGTATTGCAAAAGGCGGACTTAATGCCAATTGTAATGTTCTACCAGTCAATCCAGGTTATGATGAAAAGTTGCGGTAGGCATCAAATCTGATCTCGTTAATTTGAAAAAAAATGTAGAGACTTCCATGAATTGGATGAGTGTATTATTTATTCCTCATTATTGTCATAAATTATTATTATTAGTATCGTTCCCCTGTTCGACACGAGCCTTCTATCAGAATTAGAACGATTAAGGTAATATAGTCCGTAATATAAGCTAAGTGCGAGTTTGCAGACTTCAAAATATATTTTCTATAGACATTAAAACTGATAACACAGTTTTCTATGCTAAGTTTCAATTCAACAAAAATAAATAATTTTATGTCACTGAAAAAGTTAATTTATGCGATTAAAATCTCGCCTACTCGTATTATTATCACGTAGTCTTGTTTCATCTGGTCCTATATAAATAGACAATTTATCGACATATTATATATCTAACGTATTAAATCGTATCTCAGTTTATATAGAGTGTGTGTATATATAGCGGGATGCTTCTGGCTAGCGGGCAGGTATCGACGCTTCGTGTCCGGCAGCGCGCCAACAAATCACGCGGCTTGCGGCCGTGCGGTGCTTGGTGCCCCTGATTCATGGCCAGATTTCACCAGGACACAGCTTTTTAGACAGAATTTATCCTCAACTTTTAAGGGACATTATGTTTGACCTGTTAAACTTCTACATGTGCGTTATAAGTACTACACAATCCCTTTAGCAGTTCTCTAACACGCGTTAAGGTTGTCATGCCGAACTCCGCCAGCGTGGTGGGTTGCCATGCTGGCCACGTGCTGCTAAGATTACGGTCATCTACTTTCTCATTTTGATAGCAGACCCGTGTGGAGGATGTGAACGGTAAATAGTTGCTAAAAGAAATGCGAATATAAAACAATAAATGAAACAAAATGGTATGTAATTAAGGAAAAAAAATAATGGAGATTGTTAAACATTTTTTATTTATTTATTCATGT
Source organism: Jemadia pseudognetus (assembly GCA_018244755.1). Lineage (NCBI taxonomy): Eukaryota > Metazoa > Arthropoda > Insecta > Lepidoptera > Hesperiidae > Jemadia > Jemadia pseudognetus. The sequence goes on from DWTO01003732.1 coordinate 6,815, forward strand.
ACACACAGTAATTACAAAAGTATAATGGATATGAGCAATTGTACAACAAGTTTACAATGTTTTACATGTTTAAAAAATTAATAGTGATTTATCCTTACATAGGTATAAGTTCGATCGGGTTTTTTCCTTGTTTCCAGTCGCGTGTTGTTTTTCCTGACTTAGTTAATATAACTAAAATATTTTAAACTCATTTTGTTTCTGAAATTAAACAATGTACATATGTATAAACATTATTTTTATAGTTATAGGGAAAATTACCGTGTTCGCTCTTCAGACGTTGCGCGTCAACGCTCGAATACTACAAAGCGTGGATGAAGTGCATATTGGGGTGCAAATTTTTCGAAATGGATAGGTTAGTACGAAATTTTAATATTAGGATTGCAGGGGTGTTGTAATAAGCGTTATGATTAAAATAGTATAACGTAGGGTTGTTTTAATGTTTTTGCGGTAAATGGAATCACTTCCGTGGTAAATACACAGATATTACAAAATGATTTTTACCTTATTATTCAAACTAGTCTTAGTGGTCATTGTAGCTTATGTAGAGGACATTAGACTTTGTAGATATCACGTTCGTGAAGTGGGTTCCATGCCTAATTACTATTCAATAACATACATGTTATTTTAAACAAGCATAGAATAAAAAACGTAGTTTTATGACCGACACGAAGAGCAAAGGTCAAGATTATTCAATCAATATCGATGAGACGTAAGATTAGCGTATGTAACAAAATTTCTCGGAACATTCATACGTACATTAAAACTTGCAGAAAACTGCTAAAATATTGGATGACTATATTGATACAAACAACTTCCGCGCTTCCCTCTCGCATCGTCCCCAAGCTACCAGTTTTTAGTAATAAATCCACTCTGACAAAAAACACCCCCGTTCAGGAAATATTGAAATGGGCGGAAATCGTGCGTCTGCGATGTCCACTGCCCATTTTTGGGTCCGTTTGTCACACAATTGTTATTGTTTAGTGAATTTCGAGTCGCACAATAATATACCTAAACTGTTTTAGTCAGCTGGTTGGGGCAAAACTTTGAGTCACACTGAATCTTCAACTTCAAGCCAGTGACACTGAAAATTCCGTTCGGATTTCTGAAGTCGTTTTAGTGATATTAGTACGATTAACTCATTTTAAATGTTCCTAATTATTAAACAAAGCTATGTACAATATAGTGCTTCAGTAAATATTATTACGCAAGATCCCTTACAGGCTAAGCAGTGAGCAAAATATGTCAAATGTCTGTATCTGTATCCTTACAGACCGCCTTACGCCGGTATTGAAGCCTTTTAACTTATTCATTGATAAATTTTAAATATCATAAAGATTTAAATACAATCTGTCAGTGTAGGCAATTGTTGAGTGATTCACGGGGAACCATTTTGCGACTTTGTTTCAATAATAAACAAATTCAATATAAATTGCTATTAATTTAATTTTGAAGAAATCCGAATGAAATCTAGTATTACATTCGGACGTTTTATAAGCCAAGGCATACATTGTATGAAAATTATCTTCTAAAATTTTCAGCAACCGCAGTTCAATATATAAGCGTTTCTTTTCATAGATAATGTAACTCGCATATATTGTGTTTACATGAGAAATGTTGAACTATTTTACACATGAGGAAAATTAAACTTAGCTCCAACAACATTTTCCCTAGAAACTATACGCAACTTTATCGTTGTGTAAGTTTGTATTAACTTCGCGTCTATGTGCGGAATGAGTTATCTTTCCACGCAGGCCGACGTTGAAATACATACGGGAATATTATGTAGCTATATAATATATTAATATATAATAATATAACATATGTATATCATGTTCTTCGTCACCGAGTCCATAGCTCATCGTCATTGATCAGCCATCGTGGAGAAAGGATTTTTTTTAGAAGCAATATATGTAGCAGTACGGGCTGTATATGTACAAACATATATACATAGACATAGTCATTGCTCGGGGAGGCTCCTTTCATGCACCTCAAAAATATAATATTTATGTCGATATGGAGATAGTGTTAGTTAAGTTTATAAAACTTTTCATTCTAGATTTCATTATTGATTTTCGGAAATATGTCAATATAATTTGTATACATTTCATTAAGCTCTATTTGGGTTGTTTAAATATTTGCGTCTTTAAGCGGTGATAACTATGTATGTAGTAAATAAATTGTGTATAAAGTATCAATATTTCTAGAAGGTAATCAATAGTAGATCATTTTTTTTATTGTTCCAGTATTCGACTGGGTTTCCATCTCGTAATAATAAACGTTAAGGTTATAGTGTTAAACAAAGTCCTAGAAAACATTAGAGTAAACTGTAAAGTTTACAGTTTAGCAATACTTTTATCGTATCACACGGGTCGTATCTCTTCACTCTCTCTCTCTCTCTCTTAATCTCACAATACAAAATATTACAAAACGTGTAAAACATTAATTCACAATAGCATACAAATAAATATTATACTTGTATATATGATATATGAGGCAGATGCAGCGATGTGAAAAGCGTACGAAAGATATTATCAGCGAGGTGTTGTAACATTGCCGAACTATCGACAGACTAGCAGACGGTACGAACGATACGTATAAATTCGAGCCGTGGAAATAACACCTATCATATTACATTGTTTGAGTCTACAATGCGTTACGATACTAGATCGAACCGGAAAATATTCCAATCGCAATGAAAACATTCGTCTATATGCAGCGAGGGTGCAGCGATGCGAAATATATTGGAATCCATCCAATAAGTCGGAGTAATGAAAACAAGTTTACAGTGGAAGCACCTAAGACGCTTTCCGGGCGAAATCTCCGCACGTCGCAAGCGAGACAATGGATGTTTGTTGGCAACTGGCAGCGAGCGATCCGGACAACTCATTTTACGCTCCACGACGTCAACCCGATCGGGCCAGTGTTCGGAATCAATGGACTCGAAACTTAACTCGACACATCCGGGTTTCTACTTACATGGTTTTATGGGCTGTGCTTTGTTACTTGATAGCAAATTTTTTAATGTTGCAAAATTGTTCTATAAATTTATATATGAAAATAACTTTTGAACACTAATATCAATTTAATCTCGATACACAGACAAACAAAACTCCTTAATATTTGTGAAACGACATTTATTGAAATACGGAAAGAAATTTTCTATTAACATACCCTAGGAACAATTAATAGAGCATGTCCAATAAGCCAGAGCAATGATTACCAGTCTACGCTAAGCACCTTAACATTTTCCGGTCAAAATATGCGAACGGTAATAAAGTGTCTGTCGGCAACTGTCATTGCCCGATCCGGACAACTCACTGTGCCCTTCATGACATAATTCCATCGCGCATCGGTTCTGGTTTGAAATAACGATTTCAAAACTCCGCGTGTTCACTATGATTTGTGCCTATTATTGGCAATCTAATCAGCTCCGAGAATACTTTTGTCTTAACATAATACCAATAAAAATAATATTGAAACGTCAGTGGTCTTACACAGCGTATTGTTAACGTATTCGTTTCATGTACAATGGATACCTACTTCAATTGAGAAAAAACTAAAGTAAGGTTACATACAAATAGAGTACTTACTCTTAAGAATGATCATTAGTATTGTAATCCATAAAAATTACCTAAAACGTAATGCTGTACAATAAAAGTAACAGAAGTTATCTTTAAATGATTTAAACATGATTTTGCCTAGGAGCATTTAACGACTGTACTTTACTTAAACCTTGGTTTCGCCAGCCAATTATTATGATCTACCCCAACCGGACCATATATACTTCTATACATACATTCATAGATGAAAACATTATACATATATACCTATAACCATACTTACGTATATTCACAAAAACAGTAAGTTTGCGGTACCAATTGCTGAATATGAACCCGGTCCCATTCGTTCTTCCTTATCCTTATTAAGGCCTGCCTTTGTGCTCTCTTCCCTTCGTTTTTTTGTCATCCCACACCATATTTTTCAAAGCCACTACGTACGACCTCTTAAATCTCTCTATTATGTGAATCAAGAGATATAAGGTAGGAGATTATATTGTGATTTAAGAATGATTTAGGGATGATATGACGTCATAACGATTTAAGACCTTTGATATGAGGCAATGTATGAAACATTGACATCATCATTATAATCATCTAGAGCCCTCTCATCATCATCATGGTCTCCGTCTCCCCTCAGCAGGAGATCAGTTTTGTTCGTGATCTACCATATTCACCAAGTGGCGGTCGCACATTCACACTCGTTCATGAATAATAATTATTGTAGAGAAATCTATCTAGGTGTCACAATTTTTCCTTGACTGTCATTGTTCTTACATAATGAAGAACATGTTTTTGATACGATGTACAAAATAAAAGACTTGTAGGTAAATTTTTCCATTTAATTCTGTGTTCGATTTTATTTATATGCTTTCGTAATTACTGCCTACAACCGGGCGACATTGCCGTCATTGAATTCGTAAAACAATTATTATGTTCGGTCACAAAAAAAATTAATTGGGCGCCAGAGAAGGTTTTTTAAATTAAAATTGTCATCGTTCAACAATAAAATACATATCAAAAACGATTTTATTATTTTTTTAAATAATTTGTGACTTAACCATTTGAGTTCGAAATTTGACTTGGTATAATAAAATCGTTTATTGCAGGAATACATTTTATATGTGTTTTGCAATGAAAAGCGTTATAAAATGTTTGTAATAAAATATAACAAGAATGAAATTGCCACCCCACGTCGCTGTAAAAATGAATTGTCGCCGTTATGACATGATTTAGTGCAGTTGTCCGCATAATGCATAACAGGTGCATTCGGTATTATCTATGCAAATGCGTTTGTTGAGCTGTTAAAACGAAACCCATATTATCGTATTTCTTGATCCGGAAAAAGCTTTACTTCGCAGTTGCCTCACACTTTAGGACATTTTAGTGCGATCAAGTCCGTAATGTCACGGTTCATGTCAAGTCACGTGTCGTATATCAATCGTCGTTTCATTTAATTTGTCTTTGTATTATCTGTAGGAAAAGGATGCTGTTAATAGTAACGTAATGCCATGCAAATACAATGTACGTTGTCAATAGTGCATTCTGTTGGAACTTTCACGTGTTAACGAGTATTAATGGACTGGAATCACAGGAGCCAGGTTGCGATACACTTATAACGGCAGTTACATTTCGTAAATAATATTTTAACTTAATAAGCTTTTAACTTAAGATCATTTCAAACATTTCAAATTTAAATTTATCGTTTTTAAACTCCATCTTAGGATTACAAACTGACCTTTCCTGCACGAGGTGTAACAAGCAAAGTTCTGGCGCTCAGCTGACTGCAGTATAGCGCAGTCTAGCCAGGCACCTCTGTACGTCGTGACTGCCCACGGTCAGTAGCGTAGATGTTGTGAGAAGATGCACACTGCGATCCCCAACCCGTATT
>DWTO01003733.1:0-12262 GCA_018244755.1 Jemadia pseudognetus
GCGTAAGACTCGTTTGGCGAGGCGCGGTCGAACTGCCAGCTATATTTTATGTGGCCCGGCTAGTTTTTGCCCACGGTGCATTGTCTTGGCGTTTTTTAATCTGTGCATGATCTATGGTACTGGATGGTATGTTTAGGTTTTGGATTTCGTAATGCTTAGGGTCGGTATGCGGGGTAACAATTATGTTATTACACTAAGCGAGATTTATGTAGAGTTTTCGTTTCGTTGGATCGGAACGTGTTTGAGTTATGACTATATTATTATAGAGCATTATTTCATTACTTATATTTTTATTGTAGATATATTTTTATGTATATTTTGTTTTTTCGATTATACAAGTAAATCGAATAACATTTGTGTTATTCTATTCAAATACAACTCTATTTATTAAAATGTAATATGATTATATAATAAAACATGAATATTGTAATTTATATTTTTGCATGAATATTGTAATTTATATTATTGCATGAATATTGTAATTTATATTTTTGCATGAATAATACATGAATTTTAATTTATATTATATTTATAATTACTACTTCAATTTTATCACGGATCAAAGAAAGTTCAGACACGCGCGTCCATTTAAAAGGCGTTGGTAGTACCTACTAAAGAAATATTTTTTTAAATAAATACAGTTAAAATAATGTTTATTTGACTTTCATTTACAATTTTTATAATGTCGCATATTCATATTCGCATGTCGATTTAATGTAGATACTTACGAAGTATAAAAACGTAATATCGCACCTGTAATTCCCGAAGAGATAGGCAGAGGAATGTAGAATACGCCCACGTTTCACCGGTTACGTTTACATCCCAATATGGAATACGGGATGAGCTTATTGCCATACACCGGGCACATTTTCAGACTCCGAGTCACTACTACAAAATCTGAATCAGAAAGATCCAATAGTGCCGGGGATTTGAACCCACTACCTCCTGACCAGCAGTTGCGCTTGCAACATGACCAACGAGGCACTTAAGCGTATAATTACATGACAATTATAATTGTATAGGTACAAAAAACAAATAATTGAATACAAATTTAATAGGTGGATTGTGAGAGTAATACACTCCTCTGCCTACCCCTGCGGGTCATACAGGCGAGATGTTAATTTACATTTGGATAATTTTATACCCATACAAAACATGCAGTAACGGTCCCTGAACACTGCAGCATTGAGACGGTATAATCAATTGAAGTGTAGGTACAATTATTGTTTAAAGTAAACTCGAAGTGTCCGTGCCTGGTCCTTGGGAATGAATCTAGACGAATAACATTGACGTTAAAGTGGATCTTGTTACTTGGGTGGCCAGCCATGAGAAAGCCTGTTCAACCCAAGCCTACAGACCTGACATACAATACGAATAACTTTGCTTAAAACCTTTGAACTAAGTATAAGTAGTGATTTTTTCTTCTACTACTGATGTTTCTGAATTTTTGCTATAGAATTTCATTAGGACGTATTAGTTGAGGTCAACTTAAAAGTCGTCATAATTAACATTAAATATAAACGTAAAATGACGCCTGTAATCCCCGAAGAGGTGGGCAGAGGAATGTAATACCTACACTCCCACGTTTTATTAGTTACGTTTACGTTGCATCACGGAGTAGGTGGTGAGACTGTTATTATAAATGGTCACAAAGCCACACGCCGAGCTACTTATATAAATTTCAACCAGAAAAGATAGGTTAGAAAATCTAATAACAGAGACTCGTGAATCGAACTTAGGCCATCTCATTCAGCAGTCGCGTCTGCAACTCTCCACTTTGCAATTTATAACTTGTTTCTAAGGCAATCAATATTAACGGACAGCGGAAATGTAGTGTGTAACAGTAAATAGACAGTTCTTGTTATAAGCCAGTCATTATAGACTAACACGAGTGCAGCTAGACGTACCTAATCCTATTCGAGCCATTATCTGTATTGTTACTTTTGAGGGCGGATGTGGTTCATTTTAGTACACTGAAAAAGGACTGTCAATTACAATTTTTAGTTCGAAACAAATCGTTTGCCTACAATATAGATGAAACACGTCAGGTCTGTAAGGGTAGAGGTATCTAGAACAGGATGCTTTCTGTCTAACCCATAAGACGCCTGGCGTGACAGTTTGATACCTATTAAAACATTCTTTTATACAGTGATCATTGGCTTTCCTATATTTACCCGTCTAATGTTTTATTAAATAATTATTATATTTCTGATATCAATTAGGTATCCATGCGTTTTTAGTATTCCTTTTATTTTGTTACCAGCTTTTCAGCCGTCAGCCAGCAGTCAGAGGTCGACGAAAATGAGATTATGTGATACTTTGCTTTTTGAATCCTGATTAAGACAAAACTGAAGTTTTTCATTATGTAGCTTAAATATTCACTTGGCGTAGAATAACAGATTATGGGGTCAGATATATAGTTTTATTTTCGTTCCACTGTCGGAATATGGGTCTATCACGTCTGCCACAAAGGCCAAGTGCAGGTTAACAGACATCGCAAGCCTTTAAAAAACGTTATGATTTGTTGTGTCGAACGAAAATATATATTTTTTTTCTGTGCTTCGGAAATTATATTTTTGAAATATACGTACCTACCCTTTAACGTTTTATGTGCCCTTGACAATATGTGAATAACAACTTTATGAACATACGTCGAGTAGTTAAGGAGTGAAAGCGCTACAAACAAACTGGCATTCGCGTTTAAAATAATATTTTTTTATTGTTTATTTTCCTATTCATTTACATAATAATTGTGACTGTTAACTTTTTTTTCCAAATCTGTTGCAAAATTTACTAAAGGCCAATAATGTTTACAAACGGGCAGAAGCTTAGCTAAAGTGCATATACCTTCATAACATACATATATATTTTTGGATATAGTAAATACATGCAGACGAAAGACGAAAGACGAAAGTCTCAGTCTTCCACTCGAAGCTGTCTTCTAAGGTGTGTAGGTTTGCCCGCAGTGCTTTCTATTCTACCTAAATGCCTACATATAGGTAGATGATGAGTAAACACTTTGATGGAGGCGGATGCTTTGGATCTGCCGTGGATCTGACGTGGATGTCTGTCCAACATTGAAGCGATAAAAGGTTCGTTGACGATGGTAAAAGTTTTACTTTGATGTTTACAATAATTGCACATTTGAGGTAACAATTTTGTAAGTGGTATGCTAATTTGATCTCTTAAAATGTTAAAAACTTTCTATAAACGTAATATTACGCCTTTAATCCCCGAAGAGGTGGACAGAGGAGTGTAGTAGACTCCCGCGTTTTAACAGTTAGGTACATCATAGAATAGGGGTTGCGCCTATCGTCATACAATCAAATACTGTTTATCTTGTATGAATGTATTTAGTAGGCTTTTAAAACGAAATTCGGCTTTGCAAGCCACATAAGAGCGTACCATAACACCAATAAGACGCCAACGGGGTTTAGTTGACATGCACTGAATCGCCGTCACCGAAAACGGATAATGATTTAATAGGTTTTTATTTTAAAATACAAACGATTAAGAACTCAATAAATATTTAGTTACACCTGATAATAATTAAAATATATTACAAAAAAAATTTTTTTTCCACCACCATTTATAATCATAGTGAATGAGACGCTTATAATACATTTCGCGTTAATACGTCAATAATAGTAATATTAATTGAGAATATGAACGTAGTTTATTATTAATTTCAAATCGAATATCTTTTTAGCCTTATAATCTCTTTCACAGTTCTTTTAACCACCTTTTTCTTCCAACTGTTGGTAATTTTACTTCATTCATTCAACATATCCTACCACGTTGTTGCCGTTCGCGTATAGGACTCTCTTCGTCATAATATGCGTCACATAAAGGCAGCAGACTCTTAAAATTCAAGTCAACAATTCATTGTTTATACCTATATATATAATAGGGGATGATTATTTCATTTTCCTATTGCAAATTATTATCTTTATGAACTATTAGTGCTTCCGCTTAATATTAACGCTTCCTTTTAAAAGTTGTAAACACTCTTATGATTTGTAGGTACTAGATTTTCAACACACCTACCCTTCTAGGATATACGTGACATCACGCCTGTAATCCCCGAAGAGGTAGGCAGAGGAGTGCGGTACACTTCCAAGTTTCACCAACATGGAATAGACGGTGAGCCTATTACCCTTCTACAATATATCGCTCTCTTATCGATGTGACTGCCTTTTGTGAGTATTCACAGACTTTCACGTACCCGTAATTATGTTTTAACTCGTGCATAAATAAATTAAATAAATTAATAAATTAAATAAATTATTTGCAATACTGATCAGTGGGAGACGTCTCTTGTGACTAGAAGCGTCAATAGTTTTTTATTGAAGAAAAAAGCTGACATGCCGTATAATATATATCTACTGTATAGACAATTACCTTCCTTCTACTATAAGGTATTGTATTTTATTGCAATAATATGTAAAAAATACATAAGCTCATATTACTGTCTGCTTCTATATTTCGAATTCAATTTTATTAATAGCGTTTAATTAAAGCAAATTGCGTTTTTTAGTATGTTTAGTCCTTGATCTTATTTATATTGTTTAAGTAGTTTTTTGTTTTTCACGGTCTGGGATTTACCTTGAAAACGAAACATTTCTATTACCCGTAATATTCGTTTAGATATATGATGATGGCAACATCAATCTAAAAATATAATTTTGCAACATATTTATTTATTGTTTTCACGCAACTTTTAAAACATTTTATTATTGTACTTGATATAATTTTTTTCAATACACAATTAAGTTCTTCACTTTTTTGAAATTCCCATTATTTCAGTTTACTAAAATTTGACAAAGCAAGATCGGTCCTAGCAAGAATTACGGCCTCGACAAACTTAAAAACATAAAAGTAACATTACGCCTGATATCACCGAATAGATAGGTCGATACACTCTTAAGTTTCAGAAATTTCATTTATTTCCTATCATGGAATAGGACGTGAACCTATTGCGATACAGCGGCATTACGTCCAGACCCCGAGCTACCACTAGAATTTTCTATTGTAATATCTTAGAAAATTCTCAGAGTAGGTTCCTACACAATCCGAGATTTGTATCTAGGACCTCTTGATCAGCAGTCGCGCCTATGTACAGTTTATTACATTCAAAAGATAACGATACATTTACTCCTTAATGAAAGTTGTTTTTTAAGTACAAATTAATATTCCCTTACAATATTGCATCAAAACCAAAATAACATTTCGGTGACATTACAGCCGTTCAATGATTAAATTAACAATCAATCAAATACTTTAGAATTCAATTTTATGCTAAGCTTAAAATTTCAAATATTGTGGTTCCAATTTTCAGATTTGAACTTGGGACGTCCAGTTTGGATGACGGACAAAAACTGACCGCGCACTGCCGCCCGTCATCTGCGGTGCACAGCGGCGTCCGTGGAATCGCTGTTATACATAATATCATTAATAATAATGTTTTTATCTTATTTTAAATCATGGTATAAGATAATCTAGTTTTTGGTAGTAATCCAAAAAATCTTATTATCAGGTGTAATTTAAAATTATTTAATTAATTCTCTAGGCAACCTTCTTCAGACTTTTAAACATGGGATCCCTTAGATCAAAATTAACCGCAGTGGCTCTAGAGTTCAATACTGTAGGTCACCTTTCAGTCAACTCACAACCTCAGATCCCGCCAGTTATCCAGTTTTTTTAGTTTGTAAAGTTCCTTATATAGATTTCGTGGCCCATTAGAAGAGAAGACTGCCAATTTCAATTCATACTGGAGACATTTAATTTCATTCTGTTTGTCGAAGAAACGTTTCACACAGTAGAAGGGACGGAGAAAAGTACACATTTTAAGATGGGTACTTATACACTCTTGTAAATATTAAAGAGAGTTTGTTAGCGTTTTCCTTACCGGTTCCTTACTATTCCAAATCGTAAATATATTGATAGTCGTTAACGAAACTTATGTTTAAATATTTTTGTCAACAATTTCTAGTCCATACGTCTCTGTGTCCGGCAGAAATATGCCGCCTAGCCGTGCAGACTATGCGCAAAAAGCGTCTCCTCACCAAACGATCATTTTATCACATACGTTCCAAGCAAGAGAGAGACGACATCACATTACCCACTATATAGAGAACTTCCAACCTTCGCGCATCCGAAAGAAAATCAATGAACCGAAGGAAAACTATACACATCTCGAAAGCCCAAATTATACTGGTGAAGAGTTAAGAAAGGATTGAGTTAAGCTTTTTGTCTTTGTTTATTGTTGTCTTGTAGAAAGGGACAGCTATACCTATAGAGTTAATGACAGTCTTAATATTTATGCACAGACTCTGAGAGGAATAATTTCTGAACGAACGTGATTCTTGATGGTGGACATTTTAAGTATTCGTACGCAGTATACATTGTATGGTTATTTGTACCATCGCCATATGAGATAAAACAATTTGTAAATATGTACCTACTTGCATTGAAAAAAACATCAACATAGCTTCTAGTGATAAAAGTTTTGATTTGCACAAAATATACATGAAATAAGCAGCTTCAGTTACCGTGTCTTGGTAACGTGACAGATAGTACTTGGTAATTAAAGTTTGGAGTTTTAAAAAAAAAAGTAACTTCACGCCTGTAATCCCCGAAGAGGTAGGCAGAGGAATGCAGAACACTCCCACGTGTCACCGGAGTTACTTGAGTTTACTTCTATTAAAATGTCTTAAACTGTTGCTAATGTTTTTGAAAGAGATTCACGTATGAATCTTATTATAAGGCTCTCTTCTCTTTTGAAGGATCTGTCTCTATTTCTAGAATCTCTGTCTCTAAACGATTTTACCCGCAACGGTAGAAAAAACTGCGCTGATGGATTTCTTGTGTCCGTTGGCAGGCTTTATAAATGGCAGTTTAATAATTATGCAATTAACAACAAAATAATGACTTAGCTACGCAGAAGTAGAGTCCAGGGTTTTAATAGCAGAGTTTTTAAATCTATTTCTCAATGTGAAATAGTGTAAGCTGCTTAGTTTCTAACTAGAATACATAGCGATCTGTGTAGTAAGATGCGGTAGGCAGACGCACTGCAGATGTGATATTGCTTTAATACGAGTAACATCGGTCTTTTTGCCGTCTGATTGATTTCGGTGGGTTTTGTCAATTTGGTTTGAGAGACACCAGTGTCCAGCGCTGGCACCAATAAGGTTTGATAACAATATTGATGATGGATTTTCCGTTATCAAAACAACAACACACTGAAGTAACTTTAAAATTTACTTCACAATACAATTGCTGTGAATATAACAAAAATACAAGTATTACTATAATGAACTATTATATCGTGACAATCATTATCATTATCCCAATTTCTCACAAACTAACGAAACATTAATTAATGAAAGAGAGAGTTATGATCGTATTCTGCCACGCTGGCCAAGTTACGTTTTATAGAGTACGTACCTCTTAAAGAACTTAATGGAAAAATCAAATTAGTCTATATAATCACGCTTACATGTTTCTTGTATGTATAATACAAGAAATAAGGGTAAATTGATTATACCACGCTTTTGCTTAACATGTTTTATGGGGCACTGTATTGGCTTCTACACCAAAATACCAAAAAATGTCATTTCGGAAAAAAATCCATTATATTGTTAAAGCAAAGCGTTATAAAAAACATATTACAAAGTAAATGATTATTTAAATGATGGACATGTTTGGTGTAATATAACTCCAGCTCCACAATAAATTAGTTTATATTCTAGCATTAGTGTTTCTTTTAAAAGATACAGAAGCACACCTATGAATGGGGTTCCTTTCGCTGCTTCTTCTCCAAACTTCTCTTCTTCTCCACCAAAAAACTTCTCCACCTATGGGGTTCCTTTCGCTGCTTCTTCTCCAAAGCGATTCATTTTCCTAAGCGGTGGTAATTTCATTTTGACATACAAAAAGTGTTCTCATGATACAATTTTGAATAAAAACCATTTGAATTCATTGGTACATGAAAGAGGGAAGAATAAAATATCAAGAAACAGCTTCTGATATAATCTTAATAGGCGTTATAAACTAATTATCGCGTAATAGTTTAGCATTTAGTCTATAGCTTATAGTTTAAATCTTCTTATTAGCTTAGAATTATACTATTCGGGGGACCACCAGTTTCTTTATAAACCTATGTGCATTTTAAAATCAAACAAGACTTGCCATAATGCTGAAGGAAAACAGTCCATCATAATTTTACCGTCTGAAAAGTGCCTTATGCCTCTTTCTATATTTGGCAATATCATTGAAAAACATATACTTTTAAACACAGTAAGTCAAAAATGTGTGTTAGGATTCATACGAAATGCCACAGGAGTGTAACGGCAAATATACATAGCTAAGCTATGCGAGCTTCAAATTGTTATCAGTATTATATCACCGCACCAACTCCCTTCCGTAAGGGAATGTGGGGGTACGCAGGTGACACTGAGCGTCAGATATCTATGTGACGTATTTCTTTAGCATTCATCGGTCCCTCCATACGTGCACACCTGATTCGGAAATGAAAACTTCAAATTGCAAGTTACATTAAGACAAAAAATGTATATACCTACTTGCATACATGTCAAAGCTGATTAGCGCGCAGTGAACTAAGTTGCGAGAAACCAAGCGTTATATAAACGACCCAATTGATCTGTATCGGTGAAAGTCGAGTTTATGTGAGAATCGATGGTTTTTCGCCGCCATTGTCGCGCGCGTGGGAAGCACGCTTGCGTGATCCTATAGCGTGGTGGAACACGATCTTTTCATTTTATAGATCTATCGTGTACCTATTTGAAAGCTAACACATTTGATATACAAGTGTAGGTAAGTCTCAAGTGTAAGTCTTGTCGTGGAGAGATTAAATCAATTATTGTATATATGTATACTTATATACCACTTTAAAGGGGTATTTTGTGCTCAATTATAGTCTCTCACAGGAGACCATGGATAATGGAGAGTGTGAATACTTCTCGATAATAATATAATAACGTATATTGTACATTAGCACAATTAAAACATATGTATATCTGTACATAAATATGTATAATAGGGCAATTACAAATAGTAAAGTACAGCACAGTTTATTAAAAAAATAAATTAGTAAGAGGTAAGAGCTTTCAAAGTTTATCTTAGGACCCTAAGCCAACCTCCCAAGAGGAGGCTCTAGCAACTGGCTCATCGCGGTGTAGCTAAGCGTAGCTAATAACGGCTAAAAGACCTAGCCGCCGACGGCCAGAAGCGCATTCCGAGTTCAGGGATTACGCAAAGCCCCCCTTGGAGGATCCTATGTCCAGCAGTGGACTGGAACAGATCGATGTTGACAAAATTCGATAAAATAAGATAGAAACGGTCGGAATAAGAACTTCGTCATTATGAAATCCATTTTTATAAAAAAAAAGATTGAATTACGATGTCCTGAAAACGTTGAGCGTAGATTTTCACACCTCTCTAAAGAAGGCTACAATTATGTAGTAGAAATACAGCTTTTACTAGCAAAAATCTGTTTGGATAGTCCTAGTAAAATCACTACTATATGAAAGTGTACATATATTTTTGACACCAACAAATGACACTTTAAAGATTACACTTATTCGCGAACCTTAAACATGTCAATTTTTTATATGCCCTATAGAAATCGCATATGCTCGATGTCTACTCATCCAATCAATTGTGAACTTTCGTTGGCAGACTTAACGTTTTAATAATAAAAGCGGATTAAGCGCTGCAAATATGCTTCAATCTTGTTCTTATTTGTTTAATATTTACAAATAATATTCACATCGCGTTATATCATAAGAACACACAATAAGCGAACTTAATGCTACATTATTAGCATTATGATACATAAACAACAATGTTTGCAAATCGAATGTTCAGTCTATAGAACTAGTAACGAATAGACATATCCTAGAATTTTACTATGGTGCTTAATAATATGACAGAATTTCTTGGTTTCAATTTTGTATATGAACTATGAAGTTGTCTTGCTGCGCATAATTTTTTCGTCATATCTGGGAGAGATCTAGAGAATTTTCTAAAATCTAGAGTCAATTTCGTATAATCCTAATCACAATTTGTTGCATATTTCTATAGACAATAGGGTTTTTGGGCTAATCTTCATGTGAAAGCTGAACGAAGTGACATTAAAAAATCCTTTATGAGCCTTTGGAGACAGCTGCTTAATTGTACGACATCATTCTAATTTCATTTTAATTTTATTATGCAATTATCCAAATTAAGCATCGCATAGAAACCAATTTACAACATGCCATTTCTGTGTATCGTGATTCTATATTACAATTCCCATTCGTTAAGGTCAGTCACCTGCATTCTCTATATACTACTGTAGTAGGTAATCTTTCATTGATACGGTGCGCAATGAATAGGAAAAATGCAACATGCATTTTTATGACAACGCTAACGAATAATCATGGCGTATACAGTGGAAACTTACTTTTTAAAGTTTTCATAATCATCTCTAACGATTCGAACTCTTTTTAATAATGTAGAGTTTGTAGAAGAGCATGGATGATATTAGGTATACGCTGCCAAGAAACACTGGTTATTATAAACTTTAATTTTCATATGTTGAGGAATGTTGAAGTAAGCATCTGACTTCCGAAATGCGTTCGTTAGATTATCGTATCTGTTGACCAAGTATTTGACCAAGTCGACCAATATCTATCAACTTATTCTTCGCTGTCACCGACTTTTGCCTACCTGTACCTACAGAATCTGACCATTTTCGTAGTATTGGACATTAACTTAACTCACATTACTATAACACTCCCATTCCTACAATCCGGCTACTATTTATAGTATGTGATAATAGAGTCAGAAACTCACCACGACGTTACTGGGCAGTATACGTGGGATGAAACAGCACTGTGGATAGGTAGGAAACTTGGGCTATGTTGTGAAGTGTGTGTGGTACATATTACTAAAGAATATTATTAACTGACAATAAGCTCTCATTCAGGCGGTAGCAAATATCCATTTTATTTGCTTTCTCTACATATCCGGCCGAGGTGTCGGAAGTCTCTAAAACCGATGTAGTATTGTAAAGTGAGTGATGAGTGAATGTGTAGTGAGGGAGTGAGTGTGTAGTGAGTCAGTGAGTGCCTAGTGAGTGAGTAGAAGTCGTAGATAAATGAGTAGAGACATTACGCAATCGATGATCTTTGTCTAGCGAGTAATTAACGTAATCGTAGGTCCTTTGACATAACAAACAGTGACTTACGCGAAGAGCTAGGCAGAGGAACGCGAAACTCTCACCATGGAATAGGGGGTGAACCTATTGCTATATACCGAGCACAAATAAAAACTTCGTGCTACTTTATCGGGAATTTCAAACTACAAAAACCAATTAAACTCCTCTCGAGTCGGAGATAGAACTCAGAAACTTGATCAACAGTCGCCAGTAACCACTCGTATAATGAGGAATACCTGGCCCGACCATGTAACAAACTCTACATATGTGTTATGGTTTCTAAACTCTATCTGGGCAAGTCGCCCGTTACAACGCTCAGTGCGCGAGCGGTCGACCACTTATGACCTTTAAACTACACCTGTGTTTTTGCGATAAACGGAATCAACTGCATAGCGTCTATATACAAATGTCAACATTTCCGCTCGCCTGTGTAGCGGCGTGATGCTACGGAAACTATGGAGCCAATCATATTTATTGTTTATCAAAAAAAGATCTGATTTCTAGCGTGGACTCGTAGGTGGCCAGCAAAATCATATAACATGCACGTCGTATGAAAGAAATAAGATATGGCTTTAATTTAACAACATAAATATATTAAAAATGGTCTTCGATTTTATTCTTAATGGTTAAACAGATTTTTTGTTTCATTTTTGTATTAAATATTGTTTTGTATTATGCCAATCAATATTGTTTATGTCTCAAATAAAAATTATGGTAATAAAAAATAAATTGGCGTTTGGAAAATTTGCTTCGCACCGACGTTTCCGTGCCAAGTAACGAGTGATAGATAAATGAATGATACATTAAAATGTCTGTTTCATGTAGGATTATTCGTGTATTACTTTGTATGTGTTTCTCATACACACAGCAACACAAAATATTTTATCGTTTATTTTACACAGCGTTTGGGATTAACATGTAGTGATAAATTGCGTATATGATACATACATACATATCCTCACGCCGAGTCCCTTGCGGGGTAGGCAGAGAGCGCAGAGTGCCAAATATCTCTATTCTTGCACACCTGTCGTGCCTCTTCCA
>DWTO01003734.1:0-12261 GCA_018244755.1 Jemadia pseudognetus
GGGACGGGGACGGGGACAGGGAGAGGAGAGGGAGATTGCGAAGAGAGGGAATAGGAGAGGGAGAGGAGAGGCCGAGGAGACGTAGTGGGAGAGGGCGAGGAGAGGGAGTGGGAGAAGGCGAAGAGAGGGAGTGGAGGAGGGCGAGGAGAGGGAGTGGGGGAGAGCAAGGGGAGGGAGATCGAGTGGGAGAGGGAGACTATTAAAATTGAAGTAGTTTTCAGTAGAGGGTAAGCTAAATTCATGTCTATCTACATAAGCTAAATCCTGTCGAGATTGAGCACTGAAGTCTTTAGTAACTTTGTCTGGGATAGGTTTTAGAAAAAAAACAAAAAAAACCCTGAAAAGGCTGTACAGAGTTCGCCGAGTCAGTGGGTTTATTATATAATACTAAAAGTAACTGAACAATTTGCATACAACTTAATGTTATCTTTTGTCCTCGAACACATACATTTCATCAAACTTAATTTTTCGCAATTAGCTAAATTGCAACCCATCTTCATACAACTTACAACTCGTTTTATAACTATTTACCAAATGTATGTTACACAAAATAGATTTGAACAAGAAATTTTAGAGATTATATATAATAGACCAGTGCCGTACGTTGTGAAGTGAAATACATCCAATTTAATATTAAAACTTCGCTTATACCACGCGAACAATGGAGTCACTGATTTTCATATATATTTGTCAAATTTTCAGATGTGAAGCCTTTGACCTGTTCGAATGGGACCGCAATTATTGTAAGCTCAATTTAAACCGCTACTCAACAAAGAACATCGAAACTGGATCAACTTCATTAGATAAAATGTATAGTGAATTTCAATAAAGTAGGACCAAAATTATATATCTCTTTGTTGTAGTTAAATGAGTGTCGAAACAAGGTTTATGTAACTTGTTGCCTTATAGTTAATGATAAAAATGATAAGCACAAAAGGTCATTATACATATAACTAATAACTATATATGAATGTTAGTGTTAATTCAATAGTTAAATGTGCCTTGTATATGTATATTCTGTATGCTCTTATTAGGAATTGAGAATAGTTATATGTATATTAGGTATTTCTTGTATGTCGCATGTTTACTGTTATGTACAGTTTTGGTACGAGCGCTTTCAAATACAATATTTCAATCAATATAAACATGTCTAATCTGAAATAATTTGACTTGGAGAGTAACATTCTGAATAATGTTCTGCAAGAATAGAGATATTTCGCATTCTGTGCTCTCTGACTACCCCGCAAGGGACTTAGCGTGAGAGAGTAACATTCTGTATTGTGTAAAAATATATATTGTTAGGTTTGAAAGGAAATGCCAATTAAAAATAACTATTAGCAAAACAATTGTATTTGAAAATTGACAAAAATATTACAAAACAAACTATTGCACTATTCTATTGACTCATAGAATTATTACAAAATTATTAGAAATCACAAATCACACCGACACAGCTTCCGCACGCACCGGAGTTCAAACGAAAGTAAATCATTAGCTAGTCTCGGGTAGTTCGTGAACGACCTATGTAGGTCGGAAGAGCGCTCCTTTAGGTGAACTGTGCGAACTAGTTCATCGATGATTTCGCTCTTAGGTCGTTAGTTATTTTTATATATTTTTTGGCGTCCGGTTCACTAGGCAGTGGCGCATCGCGACCGACCGAATTATTCACTTCTACTGTGCGCGCCTTGATATTTCCATATCGTTACTAAACAAGTCCACATCCACATCTAATAACAGACTCCAAGTTAATGTTCTGAACTAATGAATAAAATTATATATAATTGTAATTATTTTGTAACATAATTATTAATTATGTTACAAAAAAATATTAGATATATGATAACCACTAGAATTATTTTTTTTGAAAACCAAAATTTCATCAGACTAAATTAATACAAGTACATCATTGATTTGATTGATTAAATGGTCAAACGTGGGAGAAGACATGTAGAAGGTACACTGATAACACCTACATGATGTAAAAGTAAATAAAAAAAATTTGTTAACGACATCTTTATCCAGTCAGGACTTCAATGTTTATGATGTGATATGTCAAATGTTTGATAATGGAAAGAGTTGAATCGTTCGTCAGTTCGTCGATTCGTTAATATGCGCATTAATTTAAAATCTGGCAATAATAGGTTTGAAGAATGTTTTTATAAAAAAAAATGATCATGTTCGTTCTCTATAATATTTCAGTCCGTCTCTATCTCACGCTCTTCAGATTGTTACTTTTTCATTAAATAAAATACATACACACATCCATTTTGCTGCACCGTAAATGGCTCAAGCACATTGTTGTTTGCCCGAAGCATTTTACCGTTTAATTTGTAACTTTACAAGCCATGGTTCAAGTAACTATCTTCAGTATGATTGTGTACTGTTTACATATAAAAAATATATTAAACTTAGATAGATTTTACTATTTGATTTTATTTATTTTGCCTTAGCTTTATTTATCAATGATTATGCATATTGCAGAATCATAAGAGTTCCTGAGAAAGACAATGGGTTAGTTAAATTCAGTTTTTACTGTAGATGTAAAGAATTATTTTGGGTAACGTTGTATGTATTTGTATATATGGATTTGTAATTTATCTTATTTATTTTATCACATTTTAATTGGTAATAGTGAATTACTTTCAGTAAAACAGGCAATTTTTTTCCTAATATACGTTTCAGAACACAAGTGTCTTCACTCGTGAGTTATACTCAAATATAAGCAATTTGGTTTATAAATGTTGTCATTGTGAACGATGTTGCCTTTACTGTTTGTGATGGATAAGTAAGTACAAGCTCGTATTGTGTATTATCTAGTAATTATGTATTATAAGATTTATTTAGTGTAAAATTAATAGATAGTTCAACTCACGGTTGGGTGTGTGCCTTCACTAGGGTTAAAAGGTATTATATGACATTATATTTATGTATAAGTATTCGACATTTTTTTAGCTGAATAAATCGATGTATGTATTATTATATATTGTGTTTCCATGTAACTCGTTGATAAATCATTGCCATACGCTTGTAACTTTTTGTACTGTGTGAGAATTGCAAATTGACATGTATATTAGGCCTAATAATAAGCGATACGTGTATGGCTAAATATTATCACTCCATTTGTATTCGGTAATGACAAATATTGTTATTTTGATACCTCAATCACATTGTTGCAATAGTTAAGATAATTTCAATCACAGTGTCCCTCATCTATCGTAATAACTAAGTACGCGGGTATAGTACTTGCGTAAAAAAATTATTCTGCTCTACGAAGAATCTTTAAATGATTGGAATTATTTGCCAACCAAAAGTTAGCAGACTTCACCAGCCCTAAATAGCGTTATAGAGATATAAAGTATAGAATAGCTAAGATGTTATTCTTCAGTGTTATTGATGGCCATGTTTATCTCACTATTAAAATATCTTCTGATTTCGGAGTAACTTGCTAGAATATGAACCTTAGACCTTGAAGTCGGTAGTTGAGTTTCAAATTAAGGAACTGTTGCGATTTCTTAAATATACACTGAATTTTGATGTGCACTTTGTCTATTATTATTTCCGGGATTTAGGTATAAGTGTGATTTGTAACCAGATGCTATACATATAATAAGTTTACATATTACTGTTTATATGTTACGTATTAATAAACCTTAAATAGTAAATTGTTACAAAGTATTACAGTACCTATACATACTTACAATGTATTAGAATATGCAATATGTTTTTGAATTCGTCTTATCTAACAAATTTAATCATCTTATTTAACAAATTGACTGCCTTAGGTTGGACTGCTTCATTGACCGTGTTGGTTGCTTGTGCGTCTGCCGATTGGAAAAGAATTATTTTGGGTAACGTAGTATGTATTTGTATATGGATTTGTAATTTATCTTATTTATTTTAACACAGTTTAATTGGCAATAGTGAATTACTTTCAGTTAAACTAGCAGTTTTTTTCCTATTATACTTTTCAGAACACAAGTGCCTTCACTACTGAGTTATACTCAAATATAACCAATTTGTTTGTTTGTTTGCACTCGTGTTCGCGATACTGGCTTCTGATTATGGTGTTACATTACATGCAGTATTTAATAAAATTTTATCGTTGTATTTATCTTTAAATGTGTTATAGTAGTAAAGTATTGCTTCATCGTGTTTAAATTATATTTTGCTTCTGTGACTTTCATATTATAAATACAGAATTTTAAGCTCAGAAAACTGCAATGAAGCAACCATAAGTGTTACCGACTGCTGATTACATTTTTATTCCCATTACAATATAAGAAAGTTTTAAACTGTTACGTAATGTAAATCAATAGTTTTGAAAGTATCACTATATTTTATTCATTGCTAATTACATAGATTGCAACATATACTACAGTAGTATTGAATAACAATATTATTTACAATAGATAATGGAAACATCCCTTTTGTATTTCGAATTAGAATCACTTAATACATAACAAGTATACACTTCCATACACATTGACATGTAATTATTTGTATTGATTTTGCATGAGCATACTATATTAAGCACGTTTACTAAAAGCGACTTATCATTAAAGTTTTATTATTAATGTACAAGAAAATCTAGCAGTTCAACTTGCAGTCAATATAATTACAGTTTCGAGTAGGATAGGACCCGTGGAGTTATGAAAAATAATTGGGATAACTGATTTCTGTATTATACATTGTTAAAATATTGTGTGTTAAATATTGAAAATAGATCTGTTGAGATTCCAACTTATGCTATCGTAAGTATGGATGGCGCTAGTAGGTCTGCAGTATTGATCATATGTTTCTTTAGTTTTATCGCACCTTAGCCAAGGAATCTGACACACATCTGCTTTTGTTATTTATAGGGCAACTTGAGGCAATGTAGTTCTTAATAGTTAATCTGTATTGAAGATAATGTGTTATTTAAGGCTTAGTTAGTAAAGCAGAGTCTACTTTTCAATGGTCCTTACTTCTTAACATGTTTCAAACCCGCTAATCGTTGTTGTGGGTGTTTATATTGTTTACGGTTAAAATGTTTAATAAAAGGAACGTAAATATTACATTGTTTTATTTACTATATAATTGAAACCTGTATTTTAATGTATTGAGAACATGCAGAGAGGCCAGGTTGGTGAAGGTGACCGTGAGAGGTGTTGGGGCGAAATTAAAAGCCAACAATAATTTCACGTTATATTTGACATGCATTTATAAAACAACATTACAGACAAAAAAAACAAGGAATATATTATACATTTATGTACTAATGATTAATTTATGCGATTCGACTAGAAACACTAAATAGCACAAACATGGGCGCCGCCAGGATTTTTTCAGGG
Source organism: Jemadia pseudognetus (assembly GCA_018244755.1). Lineage (NCBI taxonomy): Eukaryota > Metazoa > Arthropoda > Insecta > Lepidoptera > Hesperiidae > Jemadia > Jemadia pseudognetus. The sequence continues at coordinate 5,331 of DWTO01003734.1, forward strand.
AGGTGCATCTGTATCTACGCATACTATTAACTTATATAAAATATAGAACTTAACATGTATAGCATATGGATAACAGAGTTGCGAGTATTAAGTACTTTTTCTTATACATTACATATATAGGCATACATTCAAAAAGCATTATCCTCGCGTTGGTTGTCAGTTAAAAAATATGTAACTTTTTCTATGTACTTTCTTTCCGGATAGGGGGGTGCAATTGCACCCCCTTGCACCCCCTTGCACCTTGCTGCTGGCGCCCATGGGCACAAATTACATTTATAATATCGATATTGTATATATTATGATGAATACATGCTCTCGGAGATCTAAACTATTGACGTATTAAATTAGTATCAGTATCTAACAAGTATTTTTCTTTCACGTGCAGAGTTAATATTATAAATTGACGTGCAAAGTTAACATTATAAAGTTAATATAATAAATTATTTAACTTTTACGTGCAAAATTATTATTATGAAGTTAATATAATAAATTATTGTTTGCTGATGCTTATGTAATAATTACACACGATGATACGTCTGTTCTTACCTAAAATTAAAAATTGTATATCATGCATATATATATTATATGTACGTATTAGTGATGCTCCGGATATCCGTATCCGCGGCTATCCGAGGAAAAGAAAGATCCATATCCGTATCTATTACTTTTCTCGCGGATCATTTACCTTATTAATTTTCAGTTGACAGGATGAAAAGCTATGTATACGTGATTAGGTATTCAAATATTTTTTTTCATATAATCAATTATTTGGCACCTTTATATTGTAAACTTTTTCGTAGTAAGTTACCATACGAATCAATAGTATATAACTCGAAAGACTAACCAAATCAATGTTATAGAAAGTAAAACCATTATTTTTATAAATATAAGGAAATTAGAAAACAAAGCATTATTATTCGTTATTAAGAATTACAATAATAAATATAATAGACAGTTTTAAGTTCAAAACGAGAAAAACAAATCTAAATTATAATTGAATGATTATTCTAATAAAGTAAATTAATACCGTGTTGTGTGCCACATAAAGTATAACATGTAACGTAACACGAGTAAACCCAATGAAAATTAGAGAAATTTGAAAAAAATATTATTTATTATTGAAATTAACTAACGGTAAATTGACTGCCTCGTTAGTCGTGTTAGTTGTAAGTGCAACTGCCGATCGGCAGGTCCTGGTCCAATTCCCGGGTCGGGCACTACAAAAATTTTCTAATTAGATTTTCTAGTAGTGGCTCGGAGTATGCATAAGTGCCCGTTGGTATGGCAATAGGCTCACTACCTATTCCATAGTGGGACATAAACGTAACTGATGAAACGTACGAGTGTACTAAATTCCTCTGCGTATCTCTTTAGGCATTACAGGCGTGAAGCTACGTTTTAAATTGTATTTTAAAAAGAGTAACTTGGCAGCTTTATCCCCAAACGTCTGCTACGATAAGGATAATAAACAATTGCTGCTACACTGAAAAATTACTCACTTTTAACGTATACCAAAAAATCCGTATTCGTACCCGCGGATCTTGACACCATATATTCGGATCCCTATCCGCGGATATAAATTTTTAACGATCCGGCACATCACTAGTACGTATACACTGAGCTACTATTGAACTGCTTGTAACAATGGTTACAGTAAAGTAGACTTGTATAGCCTATTGCCCAGATATGCCTAAACTGCGTAAATATAAAACTATTTTATGAAAAATTCGATTATACGGTGTTTTTGTGTATGAACTAGCTCATGTAACAAACACATGATTTTATCTCGTTTTAATTCGCTAATTAAATTGTATTATTTTATACTGCTAGTATCTAATGATTTTAGGAATATCATTAATTTTTATAAGTATATATGTACACAACTGGAATATTTCACTTGTATGGAACTTATACCTACTTATAAGTTTACGTTTGGAATATAATATGTTAGGTATATATATGAATCGTGTACATCAACAATATTTAAATCACGGACAATACAAGGTAGGTACTACTTAGTTAAAGTGAAATACTTAAATTGATCTGTTACTTGCAATTGTATAATTATTACAAAACAGTAGATACCTATAGTAGTATGAGATGTTGACAATTGATGTCCGGTTACTTAATTCTAATACTCAACTTTATTTCATTATTGGATTTGCTGGCAATACTTGGAAAATCATTGTAGTTAAAAGCTACTAATTTAATCAATGTAGGTATTGTTCATATTTCATGGTGTGGTAAAATTGTTTCTCTACTTTGATATTGTGCAGTACATACATTTATAGTACAATATTTATATACACATATCTTACACATAGTAATATAATTAAGAAGAGGTATTGAAGGAATGACTAAATTTAAAAAAAACTTGTCACTGTTTATTTTTCGATATTTTTCATCCAAATAATCGACGAAGTGTTCAGGGTTGTTCGTTACGTGGATATAAAGATAATAATTTGATATCTATGATATATGTACATTATATACATGCAATTCATAATCTGGACAATTTGATAATGTCTGGTAATTGTAATTAAACATATTAACAGTGAAATAGTATTATCTGAACTTTTGGAAATTCCTTTGTCTTATAAAGTCGAATAATCCATAAAACGATGCGCACCTATATGATTTAACGAGTTAGCTACTGTTATTATCGGATTAGGTATAGGGCGTACTGAAGTCGTCGGATGCTCTGCTGAATTCATAGAACTATTAATGGAATACAGAGAGTTCGTCATTGAGCTCGTTGGATTTGATATGGAACTCATAGATTCTGTCACCGAGCACGTTGGCCTACTCATGAAACTAATTATTTCATTCATTGTTGGATTCCTTCGGTCACACATTAGTTTCAAAGGGCTTGACACGGGTGTTATTGATTTGGTCATTGAACTTATTGGATTACCTATTTGGTGGACTGGGCTACTTATGGCATTAAATTGATAAGTCATTGAATGTATGGCGGTAGATGTTGAATTCACCGGGTTATCTATTAAATTCGTTGATCTAGACATTGAATTCATTGGGTTAGCCATAAAGTCCTTTAAGTTAGACGTCGAATTCATTGGGTTATCTATTACATTAATAGGATTAGGTATCGAACTTATAGAGTTCGGTATAGAATGTATCGGGTTAAACATTGCATTCATTGAGTTAATCATTGGATTCATAGGATTGACCGTTGAAAATGTCGATTCAGGTATTAAATTTACCCGATTAGCCATTGCATTCATTGAATTGGTCTGCGAACTAAAAGAATTAGAACATGAACTCAAAGGGGCAATCCTTGAGTGCATTGGATAACAATTAGTCACTGAACTTATTGCATTGTAGTTGTTATGTGAATTTATAGGGTTAGACAGCATATTTCTGGATGTCATTATATTAGGCATTGTACTGCTATAGTAAGACGTAGAATTGTTTGGGTTAGCAAATGAACTAGATGTTGAATCCATTGGATTAATTGAATTAAGCATTGGAGTCATTGATTCAGTCATTGAACTCATGGGATAAGATAGTGAAGTCAATGAATTAATTAATAAGTTCGTTTGATTGGTCTTCGGTTTGAATCCTAAATTCATTGGATTCGCTATTGAATTTGATGTGTTTGGATTATTCATTGAGTTTAAATGATTCGTTACTGAATACATTGGATTAGGAATCGAATGTATTGTGTTTTCTATACAGTTTATTGGGTTGGTTATAGAAACCATTGGGTTGCCCGTTGAATTCATTGGGTTAGTTATTGAGTCCGTTGATTTAAACATTGAATGCATTAAGTTAGCCATCGAATGCATTGGATTAGCTATTGAATTAATTGAGTTCTGTGTGACTGCTTTAGTATATGTGTGACTAGTTTTATTTGTTGCGGTCTTGACACATAAGTCCATAGCAGTATTACGCAGTCGCTGCCTAGGGTTTGACGCTCGGGCAACGCTACGGTTGCTGGTAAATCAATGATCAGTACTAAAGTATGAGTTTTGCATTAAGTAAAGCTTATCAATGGGGTTCACGACGGCTCCAGTTCCGAGGTTCAGTGGCTCGTGAGCAGAGTGCGAATTATGTTGATGCGGATGATGGGGCACCTCCAGGTTCTGTAGGCTCATAGTGTCGGAAGCACCTTCATCCAGCTGATCGAAGTTGCTTCCGTCAAGGGATATATCCGAGCTGCAGAAACTGTCGCCAGAATGTGCACGATAATCTGAAACATGACATAATTATTTATATTATCAGTTACTAATTTCTAAGCTCTTAAATTTTATCACTAGAACCTTTTGTATGAGAAGAGCAATATTTACGTTCTGATTTTTTTAATTTCTTTTTTAAAGAGACGTGGCACGGAATCTTCGAGTTTCAAAACCATTTTAACATAACTGTTTTGTTTATTCTTTATGGGGTAACAATACTTAAATACAGACTTATATAAGTCAATGTAAATGTCTATGTATGCAGGCATCAAAGGAGACCTATATTTAACAGTCTTGCCTAAATCGGTCGATCCTCGATGGTTGGGCCTAAAAAATCTCCGAAATCCAATTTGTGTTCTCAATAATTTGTTTTGATTGTAGGTAACACTAAAAATACTTTCAACATGAGGATAGTATTCTTGCACTTACATATATATTCATTGTTAGTTCATGCTTATGTGATCAACTTACCATCAGGGGAGTAGGGCAGGTTTGGGTTTAAAGGTTGGCTCGAAGCAGAGTACGAGCCGTCTAGGCCCAAATAATTTCCATGTTCACTTGATGGCGACTCTTGTTTGATACTCTTTTCATCCTTATCTTTTTCTTTCTCAGTATTTTTGTCGCCTTCTTGTTTTGCTTTGCGCTGGATCTTTTTCATTTTGGCACGTTGGTTTTGGAACCATACCTGGACAACTCGAACGCTCAAGCCTGTATCTTTTGCAAGAGCCTCACGCACTTTTCGGCATGGCTTCGGACTCACTTCAAATGACGCCTTGAATTGCCTGCGTTGAGCTGATGTCAGTATCGTCCGCGGGCGTTTTGGTCCACGACGGCCATCCCTGGGTCGCTCAGAGTCATCTATTATCATGTCGTCCTCCGCGTGTTGCATCAAATACATTTCCTTTTCGAAATCTTGTCGGCAAAATATTTGTCCGGCTCTAATGACGTATTGTTCGCCTTTCTGTAGCGGCTGGCAGCACATGACACATACGAAGCATTGAATGTGGAACACGTACTGCTGCGCCCGCATGACCATCTCTTGTGGCAGCAAGCGATCGCCGCACCTGGTGCACTTGACCCCGAATAATCTAAACATCAGAAAACAAATTATAATATCTGGAGCTTTTAAGCGCGGAGCCCATCGCCAAGCTTTTCGCTAGCATTTCGCTGCATTTTAGACGCAATTTGAATTCGCAATTATTGATAGTTAATGAAATAATAAGAATACTGTTAAATTATTCATTTTATGTTGTTTATTTACCTATCGTAGTCGGGCTTGCAGTACAGTTTAGCGTTGCGGGTGTAGCAGGTGTGAGCGAGAGGGCAACCGCACACGCAGCAGCTGAGGCAGTGCTCGTGCCAGGACAGGTCGCCCACCCGCATCAGGTAGCGGTCTTGGATTTTCTGACCGCACCCCTCGCATATCTCCACGATCTTCTCTCGCTTGATGCTGGCGCTCAACTCTGTAGAGTGGGAATCTAGAATTAGTAGCATCATACATATATAAACATAGTTAACTATACAAGTAATCATAATAATTACTATACATTCGCAAATTTCGTATTGCTGTCCACTTTTGTATTCAACAGATCCTAGTTTTCGGTTCAGCCATTTTTTATTATTAATGATACTGTCCAGGCTAAGTTACTAACTAAGTTTAACCAGGCTAAGTTAGTAACTCAGTAACAGTTCAAACAGTAAAAATTTATAAATATTGTAAATTATAATATTTTATTTGGGTTTTATAAGTATTTTGTAAAATTGTGCAAGGTACAATTCGGTAATTAATGCCCATTTATCTTTAAAATACATACATATACAGTATTTATGATATAAGAATTTCGCATAAATGCAAGGTAAGCATGAGCACATTGAGATAGGTAATACCTAAATACGCGGAATAATTGTCATAAAAGTTAATTACGTACATTATAAAAACAAAAGATTTTTGCAATGTTTTATCTAAAATCTACAATTCAATTATTGCATTAAAATTTAAAAGCCATTTTTAATAAAGGTCCAAGTGTCGGGAAACAAAAGTTACAAAAGCTAATCGAAATCTATTCAGTAGTATTTCGGTGACGCACGCACCATGGCAGATCTCTACCATTGTAATTATATAGATGATTATGCTTAGGTACAACTGGGAATCTGTAAGCTTCCTGAGTAAGTAAGCAGTTTTCATTATGCAACATAAAGGTTATCGACCCCCAAGATAACAAGATTAGTAGCTACTATGTAACTAATTATATTAACATACCTACTGTATTATGTACCTACATAACAACTACCTATTGTGATTTACGAGTAAGTACCTACCTACCGTAGTTACCTTACATTAATCTATAATTATAAATAATTAAATAATAAATTATTACAATAGACCCTTAGGCTGTATGCAAATCCTTCTGTTTGTCTAGTCCAACAATTAGTAATGTATATAATTTAAATATAGGTATATCAAATATAGATTTTCCAGTAATGGCTCGGAGTCTGGATTCGTGCCCGGTGCATGGCAATAGGCTCACCACCTATTTCATAGTGGAACGTAAACATAACTGGTGAAGCGTGGGAGTGTTCCACACTCCTCTGCCTACCTCTTCGGGGATAACAGGCGTAATGTTACGTTATCAAATATTTAAGCTATTTATGATATTTACTACTACTATATTAACGGTGTGCTCACATGCCCACAGTGTGCGAGAATCTTCTCGAAGAAGATTGGCTACATCAGC
>DWTO01003735.1:0-12261 GCA_018244755.1 Jemadia pseudognetus
CCTGCCTCTTCGAGGATTACAGGCGTGATGTTACGTATGCGTCGAAAATATCTAAAACTCAGGCTTTCGCTATATTACCATGTGTTCAAGGCATCAATCATGGAATATGACACAATTAAGTTAATAAGCATAAAAATGTTTTAGGATTTTTATGTAACGTCACGCCTGTAATCTCCGGTATTTTATATAATTAAAAGCACTGGATGTGAAAGTCGCCTAAGACCAAACCAATACCTAAGCCCGATAACATGCATAAATGCCTTAATACACCAACTGGGTATTAAAGTATGGCTCTCAACTTTTGGTGCATTTTCTGTCATACCCAAGGCCAAAACGGACAAGCGTTGTAGCCAAACAGAGACCCCTTGAAATCTTGATGTGCAGTTATTAACGAATTTTCATTTTTCTTGTTTCAGGTAAGTGCTGTGCCTGAAAATATGTCGCACCGTTGCGTTCGAGATGTCGGCAGCGCAGAGGGTGTCAGGCAAACGCCCCAAATGCACGCCTGCCATTTGGGTATGTAATCATTACCCATACATGGGATTATTATAACAATATGATAAAGTCGCCTAGTAAATGTGTCATTTGAGAAGCCTATTCCATAGATTGATACTCTTTTTTAACCGACTTCAAAAAGGAGGAGGTATTCAATTCGTCTGTATGTTTTTTTTTTCTTTTTTTTATGTTTATTACTTCGAAACTCCGAACTGGGTGGACCGATTTCGATGATTTTTTTTTAAATTGAAAGCTGATGTTTCCCATGTGGTCCCATTTTTTATGGACAACAGTGGACAGATACCTAATAAGAAATTTATATATTTTCATTTTAATTGATTCGTGTTATCTGGTATTGTGGTACGTATTATGCAAGACAAGAGTGAATGGACACTTCTTACGCAAGCATGTTACAAACTAGCCTGCAACTCGGTTTCCATGGGATAGCAGTCAAATGCGAGCCTGTTGCTTAATAAAAAAGGATAAAGGTGATGAACAGTTTGCTAAAAAAGGGCGTATTTTCTAAAGATAGGTTTCTTATCCACAAATTCATTTATTTAAGTGCAACATCGATTTCATTTCAATAAAACAACTCTTAACTTTTACGGTTTTTTCACTCGCTCGTATCTTTTATTTGACTGTACCTAAATATACGTTGCCAGACTTAATTAACTGCCGAAAATTTAATAAAACATTTTACTAAGCAAATATATTTTACACGTAGGTAAATACATATTCGAAAACATTTGGTCTACAATAGCATTGGATTTGAATTTCGAATTGTTTTCATAGTTTAGTGACGTCACAAAAAGAATATAAAACTTGGTAGTCTTAAGAGGAGTAGAATTAATTAATGGCCCATAGTACAGCGGATTTATTTAAGAACATTATACATTTAGTTTCCATATCGTAAAGTGTTAATTACAAAAACTCATAAGCTCAGAGAAACAATCTTCATAACTTTTTATCTTACGATCTTTAAACACAAGACTTGATTAAAAAGGTTACCTATGGTACTGCCGCACTAGGTACAGAGAAAGTGTTGCCACACTAGGAACAGGAAAGTGTGTTTAATAAAGTATAACGAACAGTAAAATTTGTTTAGACCCTTACTTTAGACTAGTTTTATTATGAAAAGAATTTCTTTATTTAGATTGGTAAATTCTCATTCAGTGAGAAATATTTTTCAAATTATAAATAAATGAAACTATGTACTTATATGTATCTTCTCATTGCACAAGCATTTTATTTAATAAATTATAAAAAAAAATATGCTTACCCCGTAAGGGACCAAACGTGAAAATATGCATGTAGATACTTATTAATTGTCTTATATCCACATCCCTATGTTTATTTAACCAGTTTAATATAATATGTTAAATAATAAAATACAGCAGTGTGACACTGTCTGACAACTTGTCAGACAATGCCCTGAAACCGGCGTGCATGGATTATCAGAGAGATGAAGCACGCCAACTCAGTAAGGACACAGACATTTGGCACTCGATACTCTCTGAATGCCCCTAAAGGAGCCGGGCGTGATTATTTCATAATAATATATATAATAAAAGTGAAAGTGAATTATCCGTATAACATGCTGTATAACATATATAACAACAATGCGTACGGAGACAGATATCTACTGAGAATTAATAAGCCAATATCGCGCGTGCCATTGTACGGCCAACGACAATGAACTTTATATCAATAGGTTATCTGGAGCTGGAAATGTTGCCATCTGCCATTTCTCTTACATCCGGAAACACTACAGCGCTGTCATAAATTAAACCTAAATACAAATCGTTTTGCTTGAAGGTAAAATGTGTTTTATCACTGTATATCGTATTTGGAAAATTTTCACGTGATACTAAATTTAAATTCAGCATGCTCAAACCTTTCAATTATAAATATTGTATCTTTTTTTGTACGTTTAAGCCCTTATAATACTTTTATGAAATATGTTTTCTTGACTCATGGAGAGAATAGGGCTTTTTCAATTTACGAAACGAATAAATATAAGTACAAAGATTATCTTACGAACATTTTCAAATATCACAGTTTAGACAGCGTGTTGTATTATACACTTACTTGATATTGTTAATAATATTGCCAGTCCACATGCTTTAAGTCAGAAATATCCTTGATATAACACTAACTGGTAACAGCGTACCCTCTTAAGAATATTATGTGGACGAAGTGGCAAAGTTTAGAGTGGGCCGCATTTGGCGCGGACCACTCTGTGTGAAAACTTTCGCCCGGGCTCCAGGTGTCCACCGGCACGTTAATATCAAGAATGGATGATTATAAAAAGTAATATGAATAAAATATTGACGTTGACAACAAGTTATTATTTGATTGTTGTGTATAAAATATTATGATAAAATAAATTTGGTGTGCAACATCATTATTTTAGAAAAATAAAAAAATGACAGTATCATATTCGTACTAATAAGATGTTATTTGTGGTTTAGGTTTAGACAGTCATTTCCATTATATGGATGTAATTATAAACCTTGAAAAATATTTGTAGTGTTTTCACTTTGAAGTAATAGAGAAAAATTACAAGAATTGGAAGCGTTGCCAGTGATTATTAATTGCTGTGAATATATTTCCAATATAAAAGTTAATTATAACAGAAAAAATAATTGCAAGGATTATGTTATTATTTATTAAGATGTTCGCATTGGCATTTATTGTTAGTTATTATTTTAATAAAATTGACATATTAATAAATTTTATATAATATTTACAACATGAAGGTCAATGATTGTAGAGAAATAAGCACAAGTTTTACAAGCCGTTCGTATTTTCTAATGCGCAGTTCGATTTTGGCTTCCTGCTTTTGGCTTCTTGTATATACACTTATAAATATGTGTTAGCAAATCTCATAAATTTCTTAGCGTCACTATTGTACCAGGTAGTAATGGAAAAAATCAAGGAAATAAATAATCATCCTATCAGTTTTATAATTTAAACTTTCTAATTTATTTATACGACAGAATGAGTTCTTTTATAATAACTTCCTTATTTGATTGGTGGCGTTTTAAAATAGCAAACGATCTACATATGAAACAAGTTGTGCAGTTAATGTGGCGCTTTGTGCTAAGATTTATTGTTCGAACACCTTCGTTGATTATAATGTCATTACGACATTGATATTTTATAAATAGATTATGCTGGCATAATGGCGTCGCAACGTTTGTCCACGTCATAGACACAACTGTTTCCCGTTTCCTTTGTAAGGTCGTATATAATTATTATTTAATCTATGGCTAAGCGACCTTGGCGTGCATAATTATATTACGTAATCATTGCAGATGTAATCCGAATGATGTTAAATGTGTTCACAGCTAAATTTCGTTATTAGTAAGGACACGCCTACGATCGTTCAGGTTCTGGAACTTTCTTTGAATGACACTGGCACGTTTGATTTAAAATAATCTCTTTTAATATAGATACCTTTTACTTTCGACACTTGCTTAAAATGACATTTATTATATAAAATAAATTAAATATTATATAAACATTTTGTTCCCTTTAAATATTGTATACCTTTAAATAATGTAAATAGCTTATTGAGAACTACAATACTTATATTAATAGGACAGAACGAATGCGTATTAATCCGACCAAAATGAATAGGTAAGAAATATTTTCAAATATCCTTTTAAGATGATGTTACAGCCACCGGACATTTCTGCCTGGTATTTAATAATGTACTTACCTAGACTACCTCGCTGGTCATGTTGGTTGCAAGCGCAACTGCCGATCCTGAGGTCATGGGTTCAAATCCCGGGTCGAATGCTATTGTATTTTTCTAACTTAAATTTTCGAGTAGTGGCTCTAAGTCTTGATATATGTATGTCTGGTGTATGGTAATAGTTCCACCAGCTATTCCATTGTGGGACGTATATGTAATTAGTGAAACGCGGGAGTGTACAACACTCATCTGCCAACCCCTTTCGGTATTACAGGCGTGATGTTACATACGTACTTAATATGAATGTCTATATGTGAGCAGAAATAACTTTGCCGTTCAATAGTCTAATAACGGACTCATTAATTACGTTATCATTCGCATGACCACTTCATTGATCTTTCTGTGCACTAAAATTTATCTAGAACTTCTAGTAATTTAAATTTTTCTGTGCACTTATGTATTTACAGTCTGCACTATATATGCCTAGTGCTACTTAAATCTAACGTCTTTATCAAAATAAATGTAGTGATTAATAGTTAATAATTAAATGATTTAGGTACTTCAAAACACATAATCAAAGATATAGAAACGAAATGCTACGTTTTTACATTTTCCTTAAAAATCTCCACGTTCGTCTGTTGCTGTCGAGCTAGTTTTATAAAACAATAGACAAGTTTATGAAGCACAAAAACGAAACTCGTTTGCCTCACATACGATGTAAAAAAAACAGCATCTTATTAAATGTTGCTAGTTTTTATAAAAAAAATGTATTCTGTTTCGGATTTTCAGTCTGCTATCATTACATTACATATATTTATAAGTTTACAGGTTTAAGGATCTTTATTCTCGGCCCGTTATCTGAATATTCTAACTAAATAAAAGAATGTTCTATCAGAGGCACTACGACCGCTTTAGCAGCCTTCAAACGCGAAGCCAATATCTCCATCTTATGCCCTTTTCATTTCATTTTTCGAACAATAATAATTTTTATAAGCTTCCGGAGGCGTCACAGTTGCTGGCACAAAATACATATTTATTTATTATAGTAGCATATAATAGTGCGAATAAGTAAGACTTACTTATCCTACAAAATTCAAAAATAATTTATATTAATTAAATTAATAATTTAAATTAATTCCGGGTGGGCCTGGATCGGGCACTATTCAACTTTTCTAACTTATATTTTCGAGTAATGGCTTGGAGTTTGGATTGTGCCCGGTATATGGCAATAGGCTCACCACCTATTCGTAACATAAACGTAACTGGTGATACGTGGGAGTAACTACACCCGCCTGCCAACCCCTTCGAAGTTTACAGGGCACTACAACGACACTTTTTTAAATCAGGAATTGATTCTGTAAAAAACTATTTAACATAAAACTATTTACATTCATTAAAATACCGACGCAGATAGAATACAATAATGTAATAAAGCATAAAAATAATGCTATAAAGAGCTTATTCACAATGCAGATTATAGCTATAAATAAATTATTACCAAGTCTGAAAAAACAACGTTTAAGAATTCTATTCGTAAAATGCCCAAAATGACTATTACATTTGGACGTGCATAATACTCATGTAGGTATTCACTGGCATGCAGCATGCAAGGGTGAATTTACAAACACAATAAAAATTTTAAATTGTACCCACACTATTCTGACATGGCAGGGTGGTTGAGTAAATACCGAGTCCGCTTTTATTATGGCGATCATTAATATCCAACAATAGTAGAACAAGAGTTGTCAGCTGTCACTATCAATTTGGCGGTAACAGACACGAGGATTTAAAAAAAATAAATAACCTTAAAACTCATAGTGTCATATTTGATTTACTAAAATATTAACTTGTCATTGTTTTATTAACGTTTTGTTTTTAAGAGAATGTAAAAAATTACGTGTTTTCCATTAAACCATAATTTACTTCATAGCTTTTATGTGCTCGGTGTATGGCAATAGGCTCACCACCTATTCCATATTGGGACGTAAGCGTAAATGATGAAACGTGGGAGTGTAGGTAGAACATTCCTCTGCCTACCTCTTCGGGGATTACAGGCGTGAAATACATTTTTATTTAGAACTTTCACTTTAACTTACTTTTATTGGTGCAACGTGGCAGTGTACAACACTCCTCTGCCTACCTCTTCGGCCAATACAGGCGTGATGTTACGTGTTACTTCATAATAAATACCATGTCTAAAAGTCGCACTCTAAAATATTATCTTCTGGCTATTTCCAGGTCTAAATTGACGGCCACTTATTCTCGAGTGAACTCTAATTATATTTCCTTCGTATATAATATTTGTGCCAGGAATGTAACATTAGGGCTAACCCCCTGCTATTCCACGGGATGTATGGCATAACCGTAAAAGTGGAATTAGTACATTCATCTACTTTCCCTTCGGGGAAATATACCCATAATGTTATGTCATGTTTATGACATTTTAATGACTTTATTCATTTCCAATTAGATAACTAGGTAATAAAAATCTATAAGTTAATTAACAAAGTAGTACTTAGATATAAATGACTCTTCGAACGTTTATTAGGCCTAAACTTTATTGTCTTAATTACTTATTAGTAAAATTGATGACTAAAGCAAATACAACGAAATAAGTAATTGTTCTATAAACATGTACATATGTAATTATTTTCTATAAAAAGGCTGAAAATACTTCAATTATATAGTCGATTACAATAATATGTAACTAATTACTATTAATTGATCATACCAAATCTGTTACGACGAATTAAGTGAGCAAGACCGAATATTAAATATGTATACACTTACATACCTGATGTTTTTATTTCACCGTATTATGATGTATACACTTATATCGACGTAACAATTAGAATATTGAACAAAACATAACAATTTTTTGATTGTTATATGCCATGCCAGCTTATCATTACCCCGCACGGGGGATGGCGTCATGGTATACTAATAACAATTCTAACATATTGTTCCATTGGCCAAAGACCAGTTAGCTGTGAGTGCGTGAGATCGTTTTTGGAGCATAACCGAATGGTTCCGCTGCGGTTTCGCCGGAACTCGTTTTGACGCAGCGAAGTGCTTGTACCGAGGCTTTCCTCCTGTTGCTAGTCGTTAAATAATGTAACTAACACAGTATATTCATTGTGTGGCTGTATAGTAGTAGTACATACAGTCAGCAGCGTAGGCAGTATGAATGCTCTTCGATCCCGACATTCATGCCCCGGGTTGGGGCTTTTGGACAAAAACCTCTATAAAAATGCGCAATGGCACTCATTTGTGGATGACTATACTGGATATACGCCGAGAAAGGATAGCAATGAGGATGATGAAAACAATGATCCATTGTATCCTTTTTTTAACTACGCGACCAACGAGGCAGTCAAAAAATGGATAAAACGATTAGATTGGGCTAGTAGAACGCACTAAGCACCTATCTAAGTACATAAGACATACTTTTGGACTTATAGACTTGGAGAAATTATAAAAAGTATATAACATGTTTATAATACGTGACAAGATACATGTTTATACATACATATAAATGACGTAACAGCTGGTATAACTAACTTTAGAACGCAGTTCAACCTGCCTTGGATTTTGTTTTGTAAGTCTAGAAGAAATGTACAATATTCTTAATTATCATAATATCCTATTATCATTTTAAAAGGCGAAAATATCAATTAATTATATTATGGATTTTTATTTATTTATTAACAAACATTTACATTAACTATCCGACTTCAAAAACAATAAATTATGAATCGGTTATAAGTCTACAAGATGTTTAGTGTCAGTTAGCTAAGTTTCTATTAGATTTTAAGGAGACTTTTAATTTGTATTAAATCGTTACAGGACTATGAGAATAGTACCTACTGTTATTAAAATTTAATTAGTAGTTAAACAGAATGATACTAATTAACGAGTAATTATACAAAGACACATGAGGATTTATTTAGTCTGGCTTGTTTCAAGCTGTAACTTATAATTTTCCTTAATATCTTTAACAAATTTGACTTTTAATAAACAGATACATGCATTTATAATTACGTTTTAGAATTACTTATCTATTTAAACTTGACACAACTTGTTATTCAAAGTAATCATAACTTCCGCTTTTCCCCGTCGAACTATCACCGACTTGTTATAACATAAACATAACCATTATTTATTTAAAGCAATGGACAATATGTGATAAATATAGCCGATACTATACAACACAATCAGAATTATCAATATTATTACTAATAATAAATTTACTAGGGCTTCGGTTTATTTTTGTACTTTACGTAGGTAGGTAAATATAAATACAGTAACAACTACATATATAACGTAGTTGGTACAGGCTCGCGATCTCATTTACGCACCATACACCGTACCCTTGGCAAATTTTCATTTTACGCATATTAAATATTCTATTAAACGTAGCTGGTAGACATGGCGTCCGTTTCATCAACGGTTCTAATCTCATCATAAGGCGAAAATTTGTCCATTTCCCAGCGGCTTAGATTGGAGTTCAATCAGCGGAGTTCGCGCGCCAGACGGCCGGTTCGTATTCGTACGGCAGTCGTTGGAGGGCGCCCGCGTCGGTACCACGTCGCGTGTTTTCGTCACCCCGCAGACAACTCTCGACGGCGACGCACAGTCCGGTACGATGTCAACCGTCCAGAGTCGCGAATACGCGTTGCCCGCTTTCTACGCTCCAACGGTACAGAACCGAGCTCGTTCTGAGCCGTTACATTGACATGTTTGTATCGATTGTTCGTCGGATGATTAATAAAGTTTTCTCGGCCGCCGGCAATAACTAAATCGTGCAAATGCTTACCGGCTGAAAGATTGCGAAACTGTACAAGTGAAGTTTAAAAATACTTTGGCGTTGTGTGGTGTGACGTCCGTACGAGATGTGCTCGTGCAGTAAGTTCTACGACTTTTGGAAGAACTCGTGCGGAGCAGGTGAGCGATGTTACGGGTTACGAGTACACTTTCTAGTTTAACAAACTTTTGTTACTAGTAATCAGCCCCAGTACAACTTTACTTATACAAGAAATTAAATGAAATACCTTATGTAGGTACCTATCTATAACGGATATTTAAATTAAAATATCATGTAGTTTTTGAGATAAGAAATAACATGGAAGCTCCATATTTCTGTGTTGTGATTACATTCTTATATAATTTTTATTCTTAATACTCTTAATAGTTTTTGTTTTAAAACACTAGATCTAAAGTTATAAAATTATTAACTAGTATTGAGTATTAACTAGGTATGTAGTATTGAGTACTAAACTAGTATTGAGTAGTTTCCTTGAGTTATGATAAAAATTGTCATTTTGCTTAGCGTAAACTACGGTGTCAAGGTGAAACCTCCGTGAATATAAGAGAATATTCGCTTTTAAATTGCAAAGAAGTCTATGTGAATATTAAAAGAATACATCTGTTAATAAATCATGGCTTTCCATTTGCAAAAGAGATTGTAGTTCCGCGTCGCAAGCGCCCAGGGTCACCAACAACATGAATGGAATCGACATCAAAATATCCTGACGATGTCTGTACACGATTGAATCGTGGGTTGCAATAAAAAAGAAAGTACGCGTAGAAACTCAAGGCAAATAATAATGAAACATTTTGCTCAGTGTCCTTATCCGACGCATCGCGTTACTTGCCGCGACACTCTTGCCTCACAACAGCCTGCGAGCCGGTAATCCAATATGAATTGCAGTATTCTATTTCCCACAATGGCATACATTTGAAACGCGTGTGAGAAAAGATCCGTTGCTCACTTTGAAATACATCATAATGTCAAAACATCTGATTGAACCATCAAATCGCAGTAGGTACTGCATAATTCCTAACATCTATCTGCTGATTAGAATTTTTCGCTCTGGTGAATATAATGTTTAGAGCCAAATGGCCTTGAAGTTGCGAGCGTTCCGGTCACAAAGAATAAAATCAAGATAAAGCTGAGCCCGAAGCATTTGATAACAAGTTACCTCTTGTTTAACCGTCTATGTTAAGAACAATGTGTGGCTTGCAATACGCTACTTGATACCTACATTTTGATTGTTCTTGACTATATTAAAAGATCGTGACTGACCTGCATTATTCTGACCTTCCCTACCCACTGAAATAAACAGAGCATGACGCCTAATATATAAATCATTCTACATAAATCTTAATTACTTTCATAAAATCTCGCTCTTCCGTAGTAATTTATAGCTTTACGAATACCAATCTGTCAATATGTTTTCATCTGTATATCCAATATACGCGGTGCAATTGTCAATGGATTGATAATGAAACAAATTAACTGTTTGTCTTAGTCCCTATGTGAGCAAAATTACCTCCACCCGAGCGTAATTACGTTCCCACACAATATTACGGTATACACCTTAAGAATGACGCTGTTGAACTCGGCAATAGGTATATCAATCTTTTTCCAATTTTGCTCATAGGATCTTTGAGTATTATTTTGTAGTAGTATTTTGAAAGTCATTGGGTGTTTCGGAGACAGAGACAGAGAAGTACAATAATGTCAACCGATTAAAAAATTTCGAAGAAAATTAAATTATCGGGTAATATTTTTTTAGGTCTTACCTTAAAACGTAAAGCAACTGCGCATTACGTCTTAAATATTGATATATATTTTAACCAGTGGACATCAAAGTTGATTATATTAGAATAATTTGTTAAATGAAGGCCTTAGTGCCAAAAGACACATCGAACGAAGTAGACTCAAAGATAACAAACAGTACGGTCTTACGACGTAAGTTGTTCGTATTTTTTGAGCCCGTGGTGCCGGCCGACGCGCACGGAACCACCGCGGTAGCTTCACAGCTGAAATAGTAAACGTTAAAATACATTCAAGATGAATGTCAAATGTGATAAATATGATTATTTTGACATAATAACGGAGATATTTTGTACTTTTCTAAGAAAATAGGTACGTGTTCCGACCACTCATTATTCTGACCGCGCTCTTGAAATTCAGGTCAAGCTTTTAAGCAAATTGTACAGTTATATAATAACGCTTTACAGTCGATAATTGTTTGTTACAAATGTCAGTGTCAATGTTACTGGAAATAAATTTAAGTTGTCCACCTCGTACCAATAGAGAGCAAAACATATTGAATGCGTTGTCAGAAAGTAGCATCATATTAACCTCATGTCATATTCCATAAGAGCAATAACTTACGCGGTGGTAATATAAATTTGGAAGAGAATAAATGAAGAGAAGTATGAAGAGAGTGATGAATGAAGATTCCGTAAGGATAGATGAATTTGGCACTCGGTACAATTTGTCTACCCCGCGAGGAACCTGGCGTGAAGATATGTATGTATAGACATTTTACTTCCATGTACTGAGTACCTTGAGATCACCTAAAGTACAAGAAAATATAAAAAAGAACACTTTGGGATTTAATTCTGTGAATAGTAGAAGAAGTTAAATTTTATTAGCTACAATAAAATTTATTAGCTTTATATAATAAGTTAATGATAGGACTTAACTTGTTTTTCTTACGATCCAGCTTCAACTGATTCACGGCGGTTAAGCCTCATCTGACGTAAGTCGCGAGAAACTCGCGATGAAAGCCAGAATCTTTTAAATTGCAGCGATTTCCTCAACAACAATTAGTCAGTCCAATAAAAGTGGGATTATGGAAATACACAGTTATCTGTTTGGGGGGGATTTTATTTGAAAGATATGACTTTTTATTACTTAACAACTTTGAGCACGTAGAAGGGTTTATTACAATTAATCTTATCAATGTTATTATTGTCTCAGACTCTGTCTGTTTCTCCGTAGTGATTATTTATTATATTACTTTGTGGTGCTGGGTTCAAATGACGGGTCGGATTGGATTTTTCTAATTTAAATTTTCTAGTAGTGGCTCGGAGTCTTGAAATGCAATAGGATTTCCCCATATTCCATATTGAGACGTAAACGTAACTGGTGGTAGTGTTCTACATTCCTCTGGCTACCTCTTTGAGGATAACAGGCGTTATGTTACTTTGTACAATGAATTGTACTATCATATCACTGTAATATCAATGGCAAAATACGTATAGTCAATGGT
>DWTO01003736.1:0-12257 GCA_018244755.1 Jemadia pseudognetus
TCACCACCTATTCCATAATGGGACGTAAAAGTAACTGGTGAAACGTGGGAGTGGTTCTGCATTCCTCTGCCTACCTCGTCGGGGATTACAGGCGTGAAGTTACTTTTTTTTTACTTTAGTAATATTACATCAGAGAAAAATTACTATGTTTAATTCTCGTTTTCAGATGCACCTGCGTTATTCTATTTAAGAATCACACTGAGAACTATACGACTATCCCCATAACATATCTCTCGACATGCAACATAAATTACAAAGTAAAACTCACCTGAAAAAATATGTTCGTTGTTAATATTTATTAGTTTATGTTGTTATTGTTTATTTCAGTTACATGCATTTATGACTTTTTTTTAAACTAATCTGTTTGAGGAAATTCGTTAATATACATACAATATTTTTATAAAATGTGGTTACTATGATTCACATCGACTTCAATATCGTAAGATTCACGTTTTTAAGATGCGTTCAGATCGCGGCTTTTAAATTTCTGGTCTTAATTCTACTTATCATATATAAGAATAATAAAAATACACGAGAAGAAAAGCGACCCTTACTGAAAATCAGTAGTCGTGGGTCATGCTTGGGTGGCTACCCACGACAAAGACCTAGTGTAGGGCCTTTCCATCATTAAGCTCATTTGTTCTCCTTTATACTTGTTAAATGTACTATAAAACTATGAAACATTAGGACAATGAAATTATTTATATTTCTTTCCTGTATGCTGTTGCTACTATTGAAGGGGCTGATTATTCATCGGGGACTGTACTAATAGCAGTAACTTTTTCCTACACTGCTTGTTCTGACAATTATTAGATATATAATTTGAAGAGGATTGTGACGGACGATATGTCTTTACGTTATTGAAATATTGAATTATGTAATGTTTATTTTGTAACATTCCATGATTTTACGACGGACCTATAGCGGAAGCCCAAACTGTATTTAGCTGAAGGAACGTCGACATGATTTAATATTTATTGCACGTTACTGGCATTCAAGATATAAATGACGCGTCTCTTGTGACGTGTATTAAAAAAATATTGTTCGTATCAACCTTACCTTTGCAGACAATTTGTTAGAAAAATCTGCAAAGGAGGGGGTACACTTAGATCTTGGTACCACCATCATCAACATCATAATGGCCATCATTTCAGCTTACAGAGACTTACTGCGCAACATAGGACTGCCCAAAATGTTCTCACCATTCACGGTTCAATACTTTTTAAATCCACCGATTTCCATTGGCCATGACCACATCATTAACTAAAATAAACTCAATATCATATAACTATGACTATACAAAAGAATATATCCATGATGTATATATAATTCTATGTATGATAAAAGGTGAATCAAACATAATGTAGTTCTTTTTCCTTCCTTTATGTCGCACGACTAGCAAAGGGCCATGTAAGCTACCTGACATTAACAGCCCAAAAATGTTCTGTCCCCACTCGAACGGGAACCCTTGAGGTGACAAAAGCATGGAGTAACGCTTATGCGTCTAGTAGTCAGGTAAGTAACAAAGGCCTATGCATTACTCCATCTAATGTCTAGGTGGGAGATTAACATGTCTTATAAGCATAGAGTTCGTGTTCTTAGTAAGTCAAGCTTAGCGCAGGTCCGTGTGCCATACTCCTATGAAAATTTACATCAATACCATAGCCGTGAAACCCAGAAGGTTTCCCCATTACTAATAAAAATATTGCAAGTAACGATGAATATAATTGCTATGTAGAATTTGCTATTGTAATATTTCAGCTTTTCCTTAACTAGTATGTTTACGTGACCAAAGAAAAATACAGGCGTACGTATCGTTAAAGTTAAATAGGGTGACCGATCGTTGCTTAATATTCTAGTGAATATTATTATAATTTGATATGTCCGTGAGGACGCATAAGCGCCCATGGATGTATGTTTTCGTTTGACGGTGCTTCAACTATCAAAATGAATTAATTAACAGGCGATATAGATTGGGACAACTCATGCGCGGCCATTCGATTCCCAACGACACGATGCCTGTGCTATGGTAACCAGACAGCTGATAGACTACATAAATAAATATTTAAATACATACTTTTAAATGTAGATAATTTTACACCCAGATATAGAAAGAAGAAAGGGAATTGAAGCCACGCCCCTTTTTTCCAATTTAATGTCACAAACTATGGTACTAATCGGTCATTTACCTTTTTCTAGGGCTTGACACCAAAGGGAGTACAGCGTTAAAAATATGCATTGAAATATATCGTAATATGATGTTTTGCTTTATGTAATAACCGGGTTTTCACCATCATATAACTGTATGCAGCGGGCTCGTGGATGGATGACTCACAAAGCCACATTTTCATTAAACTATCTGTGCTTTGAGTGCCATGTTCGGCAATCGTTTCTTATGAATTTGTTTGAAACCATTGACTAATATCTTTACTACACCAAGCTGGAGCTTCCTGATGGAATAGAGACCGGGTCTTTTCGTGTTTGTTACAAAGATCCGAGTGCCAATAGTGAAACATCGAATGTGTCGCAACAATACGCAATAACGTTAGCAGAACTTGTCAACTCACTGTGAGCGATATCAAATGTATTAACGTCACATAATGACCGAATTCAATGAGTATTAGATGAGAGGATGCGTCGCACGATGCCCTTTTCACGTCCAATTACTTGCTTTCGCTGGCGACCTCTTTTATTTGCGCCAAACTAATGCGATGTTATATTCTCTTGTGTATTCTGTAGTTAACAATCACTTGTATTTGTACTTATCAGTGGCACAATAAAGGCGTGATGATGATGTATATGATTTATTTATCTATAATCACTGTATTATTATTACCTTAGCTCAATGAATGAGGTGAACATTTTCCTCTGAGTTTTTAATTAGCTGTATCAAATAAGAGTAGACCAGTGGGTATTTTAAGAAGTCGTCATTGTGTTGATTTTGGAGCTAGGGTAAGTAAACTGTTGCGAGGGTAAGTAAACTATAGCGAATAAAATGCATACGAAATTTCATCGCCAACACTCATCGTGATATTGCCAAAAAAGGATCTCATATTTAAATGAGAATCGTGAGTGCTGGTAGTCACTCTCACTCGTTTGTTCTTGGGCAGAAGGAACATTTCAACCTCTGATATTCCAATTAGAAATTCACTACTACGTCTGTCTACAATCCATTATCCATTATCTACAATCATTTCTGGTACAGGTGGACTGACTGACTGACTCCACTCACTTGAAGCTGTGAAGTCTTTTAGGGAAATTAGCCGATAGAATTTTCTAAAACTTCTAGACTAACATCACGCCTGTTTCCCTGATGTAGTAGGTATAGGACTGTATAACTCCCAAATTTCATCAGTTATATTATCGGGGGTGAGCCTAAAACTTCTAGAACATTTCAAATAGACAAACACCCTAATAATGACAATGCATATATCAGGATAGAGGCAGCGAAATTCCGATAACACTACAAGTGTGAGACATTGTAATATAAATAATGAGGATTGTCACGAATATTTTTTTGCTCTTATCTTTATACGTTTCTTATTTTATAATTATTTTCGAACACATGTAGATACGGGCTATCTTCGCCGCGGCAAATGAAATCTCGTTTCGCTCGATGTATTTTCACCTTCAACCGGTCATGTCTTTTTTTTTATCGCATCTCGTAAACATATCGAACGCGATCGTAAAATTTGGCAGAACAGGGGAACTATATCATACTATGTATTAATAGTAATCGCAATTATCTGCCTCGTTACTTGTATATGCAACTGCCGATTTGGGAGATCCTAGGTTCGAATCCCGGGGTCGGGCTCCATTGGATAGTTCTAATTTAGATTTTATAGTAATGACTCAGAGTCTGGAATTGTGCCCGGTGTATGACAATACGCTCACTACAAATTCCATAGCGAACGTAAACGCTGCAACGTGGGACAGTACTACTCCTTTGCATACCTCTTCGGGCATTACAGTCGTGATGTTACGTACGTTACATACTACTGATTTACGTGAAGGAGAACTAATACTGTAGTCAAAATATTTCCATTTAGAATGAAGGAACTATTAACGAGTAGCGTTCCTGAGGGAAACCTTTATATACATACATATACATATATGCGGAATAAGGCAATAATAATATATGCTTGGTACATGTGTTTCATTATGGAAACATGAAGATCTTTGTTATTTTATTTTTCGTGCGGCAAGCCTGCTACGTCAGTTGGGGTCGAGTGTGGAGGACAAAGGTTAAAGTCAATCAGTACCTGTCTGTTAGAAATATCTGGGCTTCGCTACTGCCCGCCAGATAATCCGATAAGTATGAGCCGGAGCGCAAATTAAATCTGCAATCGTCGGAAAGTCACTCTTCAGATAATAATAACGTATACCTCATCGTCGATCATAACATAATTATCATGTCTGGCTTCGGTGGTAAAACAATTTCAAATCTTATTACGAGTATGTATGTATATATTCTCGTCGGTAGCGAGCATTATTTTCGCGTTGCAGCTGAATTGCTCCCGTCCAGTTTGAAGAGGATTATAACACATTTATGTATTGCACGGGCGAACATTTTGCAAATTGAACCACAGTACAACGCATCTATTATCAGTTTCGCAAAACAGCAGTTCAACTTAAATCAATGTCGTTAATACGTTATTGGAATCTAGTGTCGAGTAAATACAACTGGGGAGAAAATTAAAAACGACCGAATGCTTCCTGGTGAGTTCCACTCGAAAATCAGGTTTCGGCATCTTTTTAAAACCGTTTGTAAAATGTTTGATAGATTATTATGAGACGCAATAAACAATATGTTTTGAAATAAATCTAAATTAGCAAAACGCTTTTTGGATGCTCGTACAAAATACCATTTGCATAAATTTGCAGCTGACAATACAAAAGTGTAAAGAAACGTTTTGAACATTCACAAATCGACCGTCTCTCATCAAGACATCAATACATCTAATTATGTGTGACAAGATCTCACAGCATATGCGTGAAATGTCACGTGTTTCGATGTATGTATATATAGACGTTGTAGAAGGCATATATCCTTCGTTAAATCTTGAGTTTCGTTGTTAGCTTTTTTGGCTTTATTTAATGCAAAATAATTGCTTCGTCATACTTTTGAACTCGTTTTGGTTTAAAATTGATAGTATGATCCTTTCTAATTGATGAATACATATAAGTATGACAAGAAATTATTTCATATTCAGATCAAGACTTGATTAGACTTATGTTTTGTCTTTTTGCTGTTTCGGATTCACCCTGAAGGATATAAAGGATATTTTAATAGTATGCTAACGAGTTAAAAACGTACCTGCCTTCGATGCGTCCTCAAGATAAAGCCGCAAGGTATCAGAAACATTTTGAGGGTCATAGTTATTTCTCCCGGTTTCCAAATGTCCATTGACAAAGATTCGAATGCAAATGACAATTTCACTAAGTATAATTTTAAATTATGATTCAAATTTATTTGAAGTTTTGTAAAATAATCGTTATCGTTGGTGAAGCTGTTTTTTTTCGAAATGAGATTTAGTTTTTTCTGATTCAAAGACGAAATAAAGAGATTTCTGTTTCTTCGACTTTACTTAATCCGATGTTTTACGATCCTAATCTAAATCTTGTTGATTAAAAATTGCCTATTTCCAAGATTAGTAAACTCTTCATCGGAATTTTTCATTTGTTCGTCGTTTGTTCTTCAGAACAAATCGAAAACGCTACGTTGTGATGCAATAAATTGATATATGTTTATTAAATATGAAATTCATGTAACTATGATAACAAGTACTTTATCTATTTCCTTAAAAACTTGTCTTATACTCGTGTCTAACAACTTTGTTAAATGTAATGTCGTGTTATAGAGCTGTTGATATGTAAATATATAAGGTATAGCAAATCGTATGACCTAATTCTATCATTGACTGTTAGTGAAATATCAGGCGCCTAGACGTATGGACGGGATTCACCTAATCTATCGACAAATTGTGTTCATCTCACATTTATTTCTACAAAGAAGTCAATAATGCTTTGTCACTTTTTCAAAATAGATTTGTCCCAAAACGTATACCTACGTTCAATCAGTAATGTATCTTCCTGGCGATTGTTAGCGAATACTTCACCCGTTTAGTCAAAAAGGGGTGACGCAGGGAATTCTACATTAGTTCTCTTGTATAATAACACGAACTGACATAACGATTTCATCAATCTCTATTGGCTAATGTAGACGTTAGCGCGTTACTCGTATAACAATTACCATGTCATTGGGGACATAGTGATGACACGTGCGCGGTAGGTAAACTTGACTCACCTCCAGTCGGGCGACATGCAACTTATATAAAATGATCAGGTGAAACTGCGGTCAAAATTCAATGCTAAAAAAATATTGTGTCCTTGACATATTGACTGTTCCCGCCGGGGTTAATATCACGACTGTGACATTGACAACTGATGACCGTAGTCTAGTATAATATTTTTTAAGCATTATCACATGTAATAGTATAGTAGATGGACGCAGATGTCGAGAGAGGCCAAGATTCACCTATCTTGATCAAATAGGCCAGATACTGGCTGACGATGGATTCAGAAGTTATGAAACCGGCGTGAATGTATAAAGAGAGTGATGAACGTAGAAAGCACGACAGGTCTGTAAGGAAAAAGATATTTGGCACTCAGTGCTCTCCGCCTACCCAGTAAAGGACCTATCAGAAGATATGTATATATTACCTATATATAATTTATAATGTAATAACTGGTGGTCCAGTGGATACTGACCGCTGTACCGGAGTTATCGGATCGATTTCCATCCTGGACAAATATTTGTGTGATAAGTATTCCTTTTGTACCTGTATAAGAACGAGGTATCTGGGTCTCCTCACGATGTTGATAAATAACAACCGCGAATTGAAAAGTCCTTTACGGCGTCCGATATTCACAGTCCAAATTAAATATGTATTATGTATAAAAGTACTGCATACGGTTTGGCTTCTGGCTATATCTCAACTTTAACACGTGTAAATTTTTAACACTAACCTTGCACTCACAACAAAAGAATATAAGGAAAATAATGAACAATACAATACAATATTCTTTATTGTACACCAACGGAAAAAAGAAGTTTACATGTAAAGTTTACTTATACATAATGAACTTTGGCCTCTCTCAAGTGTTCGTCGTACAGTTTCAGTAAATGACATCACAGTTACGTTGTATTATGCAATATGGGTGTCACTGTAAGTTTCGTTACGTTAATATTGACTTATGAAAGTATCGTGTAACTCTTGCGGCGGTAATGTTTGCATCCATAAATGTAATTCATTTATTTTACTTGGTTAAATTTGAGAGACAATTGTAGTTTCATTTGATTCTAGGTAATCTATTAATCTTCATCCAGTTACATTTTTAGAGGTGGTGAAGATAAAAATCGCTTGGAACTTTCTGTATAATTACGTAAATGTAGTACCTGTAGACAGGAGGTATGTCCTGAATGATATTAGTACCTATAGTTTTAGTTAATGTTAGGTTGAAGTTAAAGTTTTATATTTGTTCCACGATTTTTCTAAGAAAACGGGACGGACGCTAAGGGCGTTGTACAATATTGTGACACTATTTTGATTGCGCAATAGCGTGGCAATCGACTCGCCGCCTATTCCATACTGTGACGTAAGAGTATCTGGTGAAACGTGGTAGTGTACCACTCTCCTCTGCCTACCTCATCGGGGATAACAGGCGTGATATTTTGATTTCGTAATAAGTGTTTATTTTGTATTTTCATCGTTGGCTCTTTAGCATTATTAGACCTCGCTTTCTGTCCCAAGTTATCCTATTTTTGGTTGCAGACCGCTAACGGTCTAATTACCCTAAGGTAATACTAGACGGTATTGCTTACCGCATCACTATATTGGAATTAAATTAGTTAATTTCTTATTTCATTTGTTAACGCCAAACACTACGTACCATAAGCATAGATAACAGTATCGATAGATTTGTAGAGTATCATTATAATTGTAGGTAAAGACCACTTGAAATAAATGAAACTTAAGAGAAAATTTATAATAATAAAGTTTTTGTAAGCGTTCAATAAGTATAAGATTTAATTGAAGTACAATTCAAATTAATAAAAAGTCCATTAATTTAAAAATGAAATGAGTACAACTTTAATTAAAGTAACACATTAAATCTCAGTTAAATAATAATGTATTCATCATTAAAATTTCCATTAGTGTAAATTAAAGATAAGATGTTTCCATCAATTTTTTTGTAACGCTTACGTAATAATAATTTACGTGGGTATATGAAAATCAGTTTGTTCCAAATATAAAATACGGCTCCGCGGATGCTAATGCGTTGTCATGGTAACACAATGAAGAGATGAAAATAACTCTGTTGCTTCTATTACGGGCCAAAATAATATGAAATATACACTCAATTATTATGTAACCATACTAAATGTTGAGTTCATAAATTATATCTGCATTGTTATATCTTTACACCAGGTCCCTTACAGTGTAGGCAGAGAGCGCTGAGTGCCAAACATATATTTTTAAAAACCTGCTATACTTTCGTGACACGACACTTTCAGCTACTTTCAAGTTCCTGATCAGCCAGTAACCGACCTACACTTACAACTAATACTAATAACTGATTAATAGCTATATATAACGTAGTTGAAACTAGTAATGATTATATTTTCGTAACAATAACCCGTATTTTTTCCTTCTACCTTATCGCCGCCATAGAGGAAGCAGCTCTGGTGGTTATCGGGAGAGCGGCGCGCTCGTTACAACGTGTGCTGCGAATCACTGGTATATTTAACTTCACAGTTAATTTCAAAATTGCGTCCATATAAACTGCACATATCCACCCCGGTACACAATTTAATGGGGCTATTAGAATTTAGACTTATTAATTCAATTATAATAAATGTTGGTTCATTAGTTAACTACGATTGCTGAGCTGAGGGTGGTGGGTCGAGAAGTATTCGTGTGATCAGCCACAAGTCCGTGCTCGGGCACGTGTGAGTACGAACAGCTCTGTGAGTGATGCTAATGGATATTTAGAAGTACCTATATACGCATAGTTTATCAGCTCCTCTGGTTGCAACAGTAAATGCTCTGCCTAATTTGGAATCAGATGGTCGTGTGTATATCGTCCCGAGATATTATTATTATGACATGAGCTATTAGCAGGTGGGTGGTATTAATTAGAGTAGGTGGCTAGACTTTACATTGTGTGTATATAGCATAGCTCTTCTCGAAATACCGTTAAACTTCTGAGGCTCCACTGCTTTATTATTAAATTATATCAAAAAGCCTTATCGCACACCGCAGGCATTAAACTAATTTTAATCTGTTGATTAGCATAAAACGATTTCGATAGAAATTTTCTCGGTGCTCCGTGTACCGTGCAGACAATCTAGCGGCCGATACTGGCCATATATGTACAATGTACACGTGACAAGCGTAACCCAACGCAAAGCTTATAGCATCCAAGGTCACTCATAAATTAGACCAAGACTAGCTATTATTTATGAAAAAATATTACATTGTACCTACTCTAGTTTCTCTCTTATTTAATATATAAGCGCAGTTCGATTATTTGATTGTCTTTGTGAAATTTCGAGAAGTTTACTTTAAGCTGCTTTTAGAATATTATTAAAATTCGTTAATTTTTAGGGAAAAGCTGCAATCAAATTGAAATATGACAAATTGAGATTGAAATATGAAAGCTTTGCTGATCTCTATACATTTATGTGAATACTAAAAATAAAATTTCATTGCAATGATTACACTTTTTATTTCATTTAAATAAATACCTACCACATTACAGATTTGAACATTCACAAAGCAATCGTTACAGTGAACATAAATCAGGCTCGTCAATTTCCTAAGCGAGGCGAGAAACTTTTCATATAGACAAATATACATTCGGGTCTTTTTATACAACGTTTGATTACATAACGGTTGACCGCGTCCACTTCATGTGCGCAGTTGCATCCACAGCCCATTGTAGTAAGTAACGGTTTAATGACCATACAACGTCGGATGCGCGTAGCATCTATCAATTTACCATTTAACTACGCTGTATAGGTCCGTACACGCAACATGCAGGACTAATCAAACCTGGTATAACTGAAAGGGGGAAATGTTAAATACAAAATCTTGAAAAACCTGGTATAATTTGATGGGTAAAATGTTGAAAAGCGAATCTTCAAAATAGAAAGACATGAATACAATGAACGATATGTGATAGGGTTCCAAAAATTGTTCATTTGAAACTTTTTGGTATTTATCCCGTGTGGTAAAAATAATAAAAACCGTGTGGTAAAAACGTCTGCAGAACTAGTATTTTCAATAATAAGGTATATTGGGACTTAAAGAAATGTTTCACATCATCTGTACCGTACCGAATTGTAATGTGAATATAAAAAATCTGCACCTTTGCGTCAACATCAGCTTTTATATTATTGTTTTGTAAGATACCGTCCATACCCAAAAAAAACATTGACATCATTTTGATTGTTGGGAATTTTGAAGGATTTACATCAGGCATATTCGACTTCAATGCCTTCTGAACATGTGTCAATGCAACAATACTTACCTTACGACCGGTAAATTGTGTTATCTTGTATCTTTTTTGTCTTTTTTTAATATTACTGGCCTTGACCATGCAAAAGCAGAATGCACTAATTGATCATCTTAATTGTCTAATGACCCCACAAAGGGTTTATCATAGTTCACTGATATCGTCTTTATATTTTTTAACATTGATGGATGTAATGTTTTCATAATACGTAATATCCCGCTCAAAATTTCCGAAGAGGTAGGTATAATTGATGTGATAGTAATAATATCGATCATCTCTTTCCAAAATCCAGGCTACTGTAACAAAAAGCCATTATTGCATTTTTTTACTTACTTATCTTCCTTCTTCTGTATAAAACGTAATCATTTTTCTAGTTCCGTTCGTTTGTTCATTGGTCAACATCGAAAAAACCAGTTGCAAAGTTTTGGGTCGCAGCCGAAAGCGTACTTTTAAGCGCACCTACAAATACAACTAACATCTCTAACACATTTTATTATTAAAAGGGACTTAACAATAAAATATTGATTAATTTCTTAATCTCTAACACAGTAATAATCTTACTATATACTTTATGACTATAGTAAAGTTATATATTGATCGATGTTCTCCGAAGAGGTAGGTACAGGGATGTGTTACACTGATCTATGTTCATATTTTCCAATTTGTAAAACAGATATATCCGGAATACACACGTGGGCGGAGGCCTTTTTGTTACTACAATGTGTCATCTGCATACGTCTAATAGGAACTAATTGTATTTCTTACCTTAAATACTCGTGGTTTATACTAAAGTTGACCTCAAAGGCCGTGACCTGAAGCCAATTCGTGTTGAACTTGGCCGAACAAGTATTAATATCCAGGAGCAAATATTTGCATGACTGCAATAAGTTTGAGAATTTTTTTCTGGAACCAGTCTTAATATTTTACTTGAAATATTAATTTCTTGATGTGTATAGCGTACATCTTTTAAAAGCTGTTTAAAAAAATAGTTATTCGTAAAGCGTTAAAATTAATTGGTATTGTTGATTTAAAATTCATATTCATAGGTAGGTATGACTTTGCCAATCACTTTTTACGTTCAGAAATAACACTATACCTGCTAGATTTTTTGTATTATTATTAAATGTCAAGTCCAGATTCAATTAACATATATTTCCTTCAACACTCACCGCAAAAAACTACTGGATTGTTTTGCAGGGTTCTACTTATTGAACGAAATTTGTTCCATTTCCATAGCTAACCATCTTGATCATGTGCCGGTCAGGAATTGAGAAATTCGTTCCCAAAAGCTTATTATGGTCGCCATTATGAGCGCCGTCACAAGTTTCTCCAAGTGCAAAACATCTGCTCTTTAGTTCAACGTATTCTGGATAGTTGTCAATCTGTAGTTAATGGCCTCACGACATTCTCCTTGAAATCACGGCCAAGAGTAATCCAAGGGTAATACGGGCGTTGGTGTCGTAATTTGTCTTGTTATTAACGGAACCTATTATGCGATTATTAAAACGTAACATCACGCCTGTAATCCCCGAAGAGGTAGGCAGAGGAGTGTAGGACACTCCGAAATTTCACCAGTTACGTTCAGGTCTCATCATGGAATACAAGATGAGCCTATTGTCATACACCAGGCACGCATCCAGCCTCCGAGACATTACTACAAATGTCAACTAGACGTT
>DWTO01003737.1:0-12257 GCA_018244755.1 Jemadia pseudognetus
TAATCGGTTCAGTAGTATTTGCGTGAAAGAGTAACAAACAAACAAACACACAAACCTTCGCATTTATAATATTAATAGGATGAAAATCTCCGTTAAGTGAATACTCAAGTTTGTAATCTGTAGAAAACTATTATGTTCATATAGGCAGCTCATTGCAAACATCCGCTGACTAAGAGGGTATGTGTTCGCAGGCGCGACGCGCGCTGCCTGACGTAATTACGAATTATAGAGACCGACAATAAGTATGTACATATAGCATTCACCGATCTATTATTGTTGTAGTTAGGTCATGTACCATCAACATTTGTATCGTTCATTACAGCACTAATTAGCTAGGTCGCGAGCAATTTCTGTGCCTCGGCTGGACAAGTGCGAACTGTACCATGTTGACACAGTGTAGAGCGCTTGTTTGTCGGAAATATAAAAAAATCTGTCGCCGACGTAGATAATATTCAACTCTATATCCGCTAGAGTCATAAATATTTGGCGCGAAACTGTCCATCGAAATATTTTAAATCACCCTATAAGTCTCCGAAATAGTGTTTGAAACATAAATTGATCTATATCTCTGAAACACAGAACGTTCGAGAAAGTACGTAAGTAAGTAAGTAGAAGAAGTACGAGTACCGAGCGAGTGTACGCTATTGCTACATTTGACTAATCGTTTTTGATATGTAAATAAAGCTCCTTTTACACTCGTCTTCAAGACACACACGCACACAAATATTTGCAACGCACATAAATAAACAGATAAATTCGTTGAAACCAACCCGCATCATTAGTTCAATCGTTATGATAATCATGCATAGTTACGTCCGGTGATAATGACAGCCGTCACAAGTACCTACATATATTATGTTCCTTTGATGCGCAGCCGTTCAAGTAGAATTGAAAGATTCAATTAAAAATATTTACTTAACAATTAAAAGCCACGACAAGCAAATGATTTATAAATTCAGTCCCCCACTCCGGGGGTTCCAGGTTCAAATCACGGCAGGCACATCATTCTCACAAAACGATGTACGTTTTAATATTAAAAATCAATAGGTGTAATCGTGAAAGAAAATATAATGATGTAACCTTAAACAAATTATTGAATACTTCACAATGTTCTCTAATGCGTTTGTACCGAAGTTTGCAAACCCCAGTTTATTATTACTATTGGTTAACCCTGCACTTACCGCAAAGAGATCGAGCCGTCCAACCGTAGCACGGCAAAGGAATTGACGATCACTTGGAGGTGTGTATATTAGGGCGTACATATTTACATATATGTATAATCGACGAGCATATACATTTTATTTACGCACATGTATGAACATATTATTATCCTTAAATAATAACTGACCGTTTGCAATAATCACGGTGAACTATCCGTAAGCAAAAGCAAACACGAGGGAAGTAGGGTGTATCCTTGCGGACATAACAAGGTCGCGGCGGCCTTCGCTTATTAATTCATGGCTGTAAACGATAGTTGTATCTACAAATGTGGGAATGAAGTGTCACGGATGTTCCGAAGGCCGGGCGGGGGTGGATTTTTGTAATAACGAATCATGCACAGTAATCATATCGAACACCGCGAACCTTGAAACCGTGTATTTACGTCATTGAAATTTACAAGTTGAGGTTGTTCGAGAGTGGGAAAATTTTATATAATTACACATAACTAATAAGCAATAGTGGTCGTTACGGGTAATTGCAGAGTCACACTGTGGTCTCATTATAATAATAATATTGCTTCTTTACTTCGCATTCGTATCTATGTATGAGTCAAGTCACAATAACACAGTGGAACGGAAAATACATTGCGGTCTGGACATAATTGAAATATGTAGGTAAATATAGATGTGTCGATGACAATAATTCCAATGTTTACAATATATACGTGCATATATATGCATACACATATAAATATTACATTTTCCTATACATTATGTCAATACAGACGTATCTGTATTGATATAATTAATTACTACTAGGTATCGAAGCAGAATTTTCCTAGGCATGCGTGGTCCATGTTAAAACGCATCTGTGCTTTCCGTCAATCGATTTCCCCTCAAAATAAAGTCTACCATACAATAAAATAAAACATGATTACGTGTGTTTGTGTGTGTGTGTGTGTGTGTGTATGTTACTTACAAAATCGTCGTAAGCGTCTTTAACGGCAGTGAGCGCGAGTACTCCGATCAGCGGTATGGCGGTGGTGATGGGCGTGAGGGACGAGATGGCGGGGATCAGCTGCAGCACCAGCAGGCACAGGAAGTAGAAGTTGGCCAACCGCTGGAACTGCTCCAGCAAGTTCAATGGCAGGAATGTTATTATAGAATACTTTGAAGTCTTGATGTAGTTGTTCTGGAATAAAAACAAAAAGAAAATGTTACTAACAATGGACCTGCACTTATTGTAATGGACGGCATCCTGAATTACAGCACGTTCACACTTAGACAAGGAGGATGTGACAAATTGGGTATTAACATGCAAATACTTCAGAACTTTCTTCTCAGCTCGGCGCTAGATTGAGCGCAAGGTGACTGTGCAAATAATAACATCTGATATGATTCACTGGATCAATTCAGATTTGACGCGCTATATAACACGCGTATAAAGTCGAGTAAATTAAGGATTAAAATCGTCAAGATTGAGCGTCCTTTAACAGTTGCCTGGGTAAAAATTTTAAATTTATTTATCTTTCAGGAACAAACAATAACAATAGTACAATAAAACTTAGTTCATAAATCAGCTAGTTTACAGTACATGCAGTCAGGATATATATTATTTGTGGCACTAGATATCAATGAAAACTGCATTGACTTATTTTTATTGAATCCGTATTGTATTACACTCCTATAAAAAATAGTTATTTCCCAAATAAATAATGAGATTATTGAAGGTAATTATGTAATCATTTATTTAGACAATTATCTTTTTATTTTTATAAAGTTGATATAGATGTCAACTTCATATAAATAATTCATTTCATTACAACTATGTCAAGAAATAATTAAAATTTCAATTGTTATACTGAACTAAAAGCTTGTCGCGAGGATACGCCTCCAGGAATGTTTCGAATCACAAACAAGGCTCATTCTGTTATTATTTTAGGTTAATAAAATTTTAAAAGCGGAATATCTCTGTCTATTTGCTAAGTTCAAATCGAAAAGGTTCAAAGAGTATACGAGTAGTGACATTTAGTATGGAGATGGCTTGCGAAATCAAGATACGAGTCGAACATTGACTATATACATACTGTTTTATTTAATGCATCCTTTGAAGAGTGAAATTAGGGACGAGAGATGTACATAATATTTAGATTTTTAAGCTGACAAGTTGCGGGTAAATACTTGTTTGCGTATACACAGCCGTGCGCCGCTCTAATAGTCACGTGGAATGCTAGTTTAAATAGGTTAATATGATAAATTAAATAATAAACTATTGGACTTTTCTAACTTACATTTTGTTTTAGAGGGTCGGTGTATGGATTGTGCCCGATGTGTGGCAATAGGCTCACCACCTATTCCATAGTGGGACATAAAACGTAACTGGTGAAATGTGGGAGTGTACCACACTCCTCTGCCTAACTCTTCTAGTATTACAGGCATTATTCTACAGTTTTTACAATAAACTATAAGTCATATTGTGCACGGCTAGATTGTAAAGGTTCGGTAAAACCTACAGCAATAAATTTACTTTCAACATCACGCCTGTAATCCCGGAAAAGGTAGGCAGAGATATTAATGTACTGTGAAACTACTAATACCAACCCCTGTTTTATCACATAAAGGATCAATAACCGGAAATTTGTGAACTTTTATTTCAAACTAGAAGCCTAGACACTACTTCTAACTCTGTTAACTTCAAATGTCACGAAGTTTCATTCAAAATTACATCCACCATTTCATATTCGTAAGGGTGGAATTTCCGAAAACCCTTTATTGGTACCTGATTACGTCACGAAAGAAACGCACCGTTCAATTTTCACATTACCGGATTCACAAAGTTTGTTACACACACACATAATTGTGTAGTAAATTTGATAGTCTCTCAAGTTAGTCAACATCCAGATGAACTTTTACAATTAAATCGACTTGGTGACGGTATGAGCAGCGCTACGTTGATATCTAAAGAAAGAATATGTGAGTCCTAAGAAATGCAACGTTTCGGGTGATCGTTTCATACAACGACGGGGAACGAGTGACCGGTTGAACGCGATAACAATGGACTAAACAAAAATACTCATTCCTACACCAAGTTTGTCTCGAAGGTGCTCGCTACGAAAACATAAATCGTCTGAAATAAACGCGACAGTCCAATTCGGTTTAGTAATGGAATAGTTCACAGCAACTCGTTCACCCGGTTGATGAGAGACGAGACGATTATTGTGAGTACGTGTTAGCGCAAGGAGATGAGGAGGCGCGAGGGGTATGGGGAGTTGCAGGGGAGGGGGTGGGGTACACAAACAATGAGCACAATGCACAAGAAGTCGAAACTTACAGCGTAACGGAACTGCGCGTTGTACTCCCTGTTGTTCGCTTTGATTCTCCGTTCGTTCTCTGCAACAACAAACACGGCACGATTAGACGAAGAAGGGCTCTTTGGCGGCGTTAATGTCGTAGCAGACGGAGCTACATACATACATATCTTCACGCCAGGTCCCTTACGGGGTAGGCAGACAGCACCGGGTGCCAAATAACGCTAACCTCACAGTAAACGGAGCTACAATATGTATTATAGCAAGGCAATTTACGATATATGTATTACTATGTTTTATATATAGTAACGATCGAATGACGGATACGTACCTAAAATATATTATGTATAACGCTTTCTTAGGTTGTCAAAATATATGAACGGATGAAACGAGACTTATCTCGATATAGCGAGGCATATTGTAGCAAACTGCATGTACTTCGCTGTAATATAATTACAGCACAGTATACATATATATATTAAAATACAGACGAATTGAATATCTCCTCCTTTTCGAAGTCGGTTAAAAATACAGCTACGTCTGTATCGACCTTTATACACTTAGCACATAGTTGGAAAACTTTGTATCAAAATAATTAATGGATTTATTTTAGTACAAAAAAATATGTATACCATACAAGAACTTTCTCTCTCTCCCTCTGTCTCTCTCTCGCTCTATGTACGTCTGCAGTTCCAAAGATAAATGCTTTTCGCGTGAGTCGCAGTGAATAGAACTGTAAATGACGTCACACAATGTTTTAAACATTCTCTCGGCTCTATGAACGTACAGACCTAATGAAAAATCATTAACATTTACTCGCTTAGTGACTTTACAAATTACACGCTCGAATAACTAAAAATTCAGTCACGCGATTTTGTCGCTAATAATGTGTAGGGTAAGATTAGTAATCGTTGAAACGTGACAATAAATTTAATATTATCATCTTTAATCCCCCTAGTACCTATACATATCTACATTTTGTATGATTTACAATTATTATGTACGCTATCCTTTCTACGTTAATAAAAAAGAAAGAAAGAAAAATCCTAGGTATTTATCTCGCATGGTTTAAATACAATGTGAATATATCAAATTATGAAATACGTAATAATATAACAAAAGTACATCGTTACGTAGGCACATAACTTAGCGCCTAGAACACATTCCTATAGAACATTGTATGTATATATCTATTACCTATATATAAACGAGTGCATATAATATGAAGCGAGTGTTATTTGGCTTCATCACTTCGCCGCAAGGATCAATTTACACCATTCTGCTCTCTTTCAGTAGGTTATGTATGGAGAGTCGATATTTATAATACTATTATAGTGACACTTTTATCGTCTTTTGCATAACCGTAGAGAAGGAATAGAAGAAGTTGAATCTTATCTGTATTCCTATTGAATATAAGAACACTGAAAAGTAGTCTATATATTACGCGGCTCTGCGTATTAGAGGGCTGCGCACGTGTGTTTCGATAATTAAATGTCATTGTGAAGGTGAGCAGCTTCAAGAAATTTGCACTTCTAAGAAATGTTCATAAAGTTTTCTAATGTGTGTAAGGTGTGCCAACTCACATTTGACTAGCGTGGCACGCGGAGGGCTTAGCCCTACCCATGTTAAAGGGAACAGTGCCTAACAATGAAAAGAGAAAGGGATCAATAGAAGATTTATAACACTACAATGTTTATGTAAAAATTTAATATAACACGTCGTATAAAAAATCTATCTGTGTCGGCGCGAAGTGTGAATAAATTCCCCGAGCATGCGCAAGAATACAGGGTGTCGTAAGAGGCGACTAAGCCCGGCGCAGGCAGACCGCGGTCTGCATAGGCACAGCTAAATATCCTGGCCGCCTATGGGCAGCAGCGAAGACGGTGCAAGAAGCTGTGCTCTACGATTCCCAACCCGCATGCCCAGCGTGGGGATTATGGACATAAAAAAACAACGCGACACTCGACGCAGAAGTAACTGGTACATCAAACGCTAACACGTGTACCGTTCAACACAAGCGAGCTTAACAAAACGTTTAAGGCATTTATTAATTAGTCCGTACAACCGTCCGTTGCGAATGCACAAAGAACACGTGTAATACATTAAGCGTCCGAAGGGTGCTGTTCAATGCAATGTACTAAAGAAAATAATCAGATGTTAATCTCGTATATTCACAGCTGTAAACGGTAGCGATAAATGGCATTCAGTTTATAGTTATTATGAAACAGACAATCAATCGGCGGTATTTCGAGGCACGTGACTAGTCTCGCGGAACAAGGATTAATAATGAGTCGGTCAGATGTTCAACGTTGGAGCCGTCGTCGGCGAAATGAGCGCGTTACTTTCGTTACAACGTAGAGGTCAGTCATGATTTTTTTCTCGCCCTATCATCAATTTTACAATACAAAAAAAGCATGAGGAAATTGTCAGCTCAATAATTCAAAACACAACGGATACAGAATACAGTTGAGAAATTTAAAATTATTGTTATACAATCACGCCAGGTCATAACGGGGTAGGTAGAGTATATCGTAGACCAACTATCTATCTCTATCCTTACAGATTTGACGTGCTAAAATCTAAAAAAAATGAATTATCGCAGCATAATATGTAATTCTAATTTATTAAAATAAAATTAGTAGTAATAATAAACCACCGCTAGTGGCTCTGAATGTGTGCTTGCGCCCGGTGTACGGCAATAGAGAATAGTGCACTACACTCCTCTCCCTACTCCCTCATATACAGGCGTGATGTTACGTTATTTTTATATTACGTAGTTCTAGTTTATCTTCATGAATTAACCCGGTATACATAGTTTCATGTAGTGCGCGGCACGTCGCGTCGCGGCAACGTTGAGCTAAAACAATAATAGATCGCAGAGGGCATGTTTATTGTTGTGGAAGTGGCGGAGGGCGGCGGCGGCGGGCGCCGCGGAGACGCTGATCGATCTCTCATCCGGATTATTGTTGATAAAGTTTCCACAAACGCTTCTGTATTTCACACACGCCCGTATCTACACAGTACAGTTGTCGAGCCCTTATTAAAACGAACGTACTGGCCGATACTCGAATAATTCATTATAAACCCTCTATCACTCCACGGTCGGACACGGCTCTCCTCTCATTCTTAAAGGCTTGACGCTAAAGACTACTACGCTTATCAAGTGCGAGTGACATACCTACTCTACAAGTAAACTGCAAGACTTCAATATTTTAATTAGAAAATTCTAATACCTACATACATATGTCCCCCCTACTTCATTTGAATACTTATTTGCTTATCATACCGGTTTTTTTGTACTGTGGCAACATTTGACAGCGTAAACCTAAATATTCAAATAGTACAATGAATTAAACAAAATAATTTTAAACTGTCAATTAATGATTAATGAGTTTAAAAATAAACCCAAAGTAATCATATAGCGTAATGCTTATAAACATGGCCATATGTTATTCACACGTACGTACATATAGATATCAAGTGAGTTCCGACGACCAAAATTACAGCCAATTTGAGTTCCGTTCGGTATCATTTAGCCCTCACCTCGTTAGCATGACACGTTTATTTTGATACGAGTAGATAACTCTACCGTTGTAATCAT
The DNA here is from genome assembly GCA_018244755.1 of Jemadia pseudognetus. Taxonomy (NCBI): domain Eukaryota; kingdom Metazoa; phylum Arthropoda; class Insecta; order Lepidoptera; family Hesperiidae; genus Jemadia; species Jemadia pseudognetus. The sequence goes on from DWTO01003737.1 coordinate 8,070, forward strand.
AGGCCTATATTCAACAGTGGATGGGAACAGGTTACCGACGAGAATGATCATTTAGCAGCACAAAATTTTACTTGTAATTATAACGTATTGCATCAGTGTTAATAAATAACGGAAGATTTAAACGTGGTATTTATTGTACCTCACTGCTCTGGTTACTCTAGAAATATAGATTATTAATATCTTAATATTTTCTGGAACACCGGAAATACACACTTCGGTAGAAGAGACATCGAGCGATTAAAAAAATAACACTAAAAATAATGTCGTAAAGACAAAAAACACTACAAAATAAATGCATAATGAAATATTGAGTTTGTATTATATCACCTGGTTTTACCCGCGGCATCGCTCGCTTTGATGTCAACTTTGAACTATCCAATATAATATCATAATATGATAATGATGATGATAATAATAATATCATAATATGATGATGATAATAATATCATAATATGATGATGATAATAATATCATAATATGATATGAGTAATGAAGGCGGGTTTATTCGAAATTATCCAAGTCTTTTATGTATGCCTAAACAACGCAGAGTTCACATGCCGGAATACCACATGAGCTATTTTTTCTATCCCTCGGGAACTCATAGGCAAAAATTGTTAGCCATGTTCTTCTCTCTATCCCTTACAATATGGGTATATCATTTTATCAAAATCGGTTGAGTAATAAAGGTGTGGAAGCGTAACACACCAACTTACATTCGCATTTATAATATTACCACGTTCAATATTTCCAATCAGCTCAATACAATACATACATACATCGTGCGGTTGCGGTTCGGACGTAGCGAGCCGTGACAAGGTAATCGTCAACAATTCGCTAATATTAGCCCTGCCATGCAAAATGATTGTTGGAACTATGAACTCGCGCGTCCTTGGCGGTTCATTCATAAAAACAACGCCATTTCTATAGCAACTACTGTGGCGAGTCCCTTCACTGATCGGAGATTTAACATTATATATATTAAAAAAAAAACGTTAACGAAAAATATCGTAATACACCGTATTTTATAAGACTTTTTTCTGTTATAGTAATATTAGTTAGTGTACCAGTCATTCTTGATTAGTCTATTACGCCGTCATACAAAATTTATATTTACATAATAATTAAAATCGCTGCACATTGACTTTGTTAGTGCTTTAACAAGATAATAAGCCTTTGAAGTGTGCTTTTTTAATACACTTATGTTTATGAAATTGAATGTAAATATTTTTGACACGTTCCAAGTTTACAGCAGAAATACTAATACGTTTCGTTGCATACGGTACGTACATTGTTATTCTTCGACGTATTTAGAATGTATCAAATTTGAGTATGTTTGCCAAACCGTATTCATAACTAATATTAGTTATCGTTTTACGTATCATAACAATTTATTGAAATGTACCGTTTCCCGATTGTGTACAACACCTACCCACTTGTGAATAGCTCTTAAATATCAAGAGAAGGGATGCGGTGCCCTGACCGTTGACCTTCGAAGCTTTCGAAGGACGATAACGATTCGCTTCTGTATTTGAACCTCATCCCTAACATTTAGGGTAACAATATTTTCCTAAAACGCTTTTATGATGTCATCTTGACATCTTTACGATGGAATACAAATAACTTACATATTATGTAGTTACTAAAAAAATCTTCCTTTTTTGCGTTCTAAAAATACATATAAATATTACGCCTAACTAAAATCAACTACTGTAAGATAATAGAAAACATTAATTAAGACAAAAAATTTTAAAGTCAAAAAATTATTTCGAATTAGGATTTTGTGTGTTAGAGTGTTAATACTTCCTGTGTAGTAAGTAGCCTATACAAGTCAGTGCTGACTTAAATAATTAAATTCATCAACATAACATAACCCGGAAGTCAGTGACATGTTCGAGTCGTGGCAGACCAACACGGTAGCTGCACAATCGATTGGGTGTTCAATGTCATTGTTGGATACAGAATTAAGCAACAGCTTCAGGAGTGTTCTAAAGCCACCAGTGGAATACCACCAACACGTACCTACATCTAGTTAGCTTTTGTTCCAAAGTGGTCAAAGTGATTTTGATATAATTTGAAATAGAGCTTCAGCACATTTCAAGAAAGTCCATTGTTACATATCAATTGTTTTGTTACAACGCATCTGTAGGCTGGACATGGATGTCCACTGAGAGAATTTTGCTAATAATCCGCACCCTACGCATGCGGTTTGGGGCTAACAGAGAAAGCACGGCTTCTCGCACCACCTATGCCGTCTGTCGATGGCCAGGTAATGCCGCGGTCTACTAGCGCCGAATTTATCTGCCTCGTACAGCACCCTGGTATCCCGGCATGGAGTCGGGGAATGTACACTTTATCCACCGCGATGCGGGTATACTGGAGGGATGCAGCAAACCGTACACAAATATTCGATTCGGTATAACCGTAATAATGTAACCTTCCTCTCAATCATTTACTATTAAACGTTTGTTGAATAACTGCATACATAATTAAAATATGTACCGGCTGACTCATGAACGTATGTGATTTTGGAACCGCTCTTTAAGACCTGTTCGACAAATTTAGAGCATATCTGATGAAGAAGGATCTCGGATACAATACACATATGTATGTACATACATGATCAAATTCTTTTAACAAATCGCACTGTCATGTAATGTTATAAGGAATCTAAGAGTAGGTATGTGTGTATACAAGTAACCGCGCACCGATCATACTTTCTGATTCCATACTTAAGAGTATTTATTATATAAACAAATAAATATAAACTTTACTGAACCGTTAAAATATGTATCCGGTAGAGAGTCTGGTTTCGTAACCGACCAATTCAATAGCCAAACATAACTCTATCCATACACGTTCGCAAATCTAAATTGAAATAGCTGTTTCAATTGAACACTGGCTTTTGTTCACAAAACATTACTAGGTAGAGTATCTTTTTTGGTATAATCAAGGCATGTGTTATAATATTCTTTATAATAGAGCATTACCCAAATTCGCATTATACTGAATTGTAGAGAGTTGGCAACAACAAGGATATTTAAGAAACATTATAGATATACGTCTTACGTAAGTTGAACCTTTGTTTGTTATCATTATGTATATCGTAGACTGCCTCGTTGGTGGTATTGATTGCAAGAGCGACTGCCGATCGGGAGGTCCTGGGTTCATTTCCCGGATCGGGCACTACGAAATTTTTCTAATTTAAATTTTCTAGTAGTGGCTCTGAGTCTGGATATGTGCCCAGTGTATGGCAATAAGCTCACCACCTATTCCATAGTGGGTCGTAAATGTAACTGGTGAAACATGGGAGTAAACTACATTCCTCTGCCTACCCCTTTCGGGGATTACAGGCGTGATGTTACGTTATGTATATCGTCACGTCAGAACCTTTAGCGAGTAGGCAGAGAGCACCGAATGCCAAATGTCTCCCGTTCTTAAAAGCCTGGCCTGCTTCTTTTACCTCCCTCATTCTCCACATACACTTATGTACCTACATACACTTGTCCTTTATACTAATTATAAAAATATATAAACGTTTATATATTAATGTACATACATACCTACTATGTATGAAGCGATTAGCCAATTTTAAAATACCAACAATAACTTTAGTGTAGGCAACATGTGCGTTTTACGAGCTCAGCCTTTTTCAACAAAGCAACGACGCGCGATAAAAGTTTCCGGTGTTATTTTTAAATACGGCCGTATCGCCGCGACTGTCATGTGAAACATCGCACATTGGCATTTTTTTGTTTCGCAAATACATATAACATGCAACTAGCGTTTGTGTAAATTAAATTATTAGAACTGTTTATAACCCCACCCCAGCCCACTTAGAAGGTCAAATGCGTTATGAATATAATCATTCAAATAGGTCAGATACTGGCTGATGGAGGAATCAATTCTCTGAACCCACGCTCACGTTTGAAAAGTGAGGAATGTCGCGGCCCGCCAACTCTGTTGTGATAGAGACATTTGATACTTAGTGCCCTCAACCTTACTCGTTAGGAATCTGGCGTGATGAATTAATGTAATGATTCATTTCGATCAATATAAAATATATGTATGTATGTATATCCTATGAATTTCACTTACTATAACATTCATAGACTTACCATAGCACCATCCTCAGAACTCAACATAAACATTTGATTCCATACTAGCACATACAATACTATAATGGCACTT
>DWTO01003738.1:0-12256 GCA_018244755.1 Jemadia pseudognetus
ACCCGGGAATCGAACCCGGGACCTCCCGATCGTCAGTCGCACTTGCAACCAACACGACCAACGAGGCAGTCAGAAAAACTATTCCCCCAAAATAATTTTATATTTGTTATTGCAAAAAATTATTGGTTAATATTATTTGGAATTAAATTTCAATATTAATTATATAATTTTGTAAGCGTTAAAAAAACAATGATAAAATTTTTGTGAATTTCAACGCCTTCTAAATGAAACGTTCAAATAGTATCGATGTCTCTATTTTCCGTGGGAACATATATATGTGTATGTACATATGTATTACATTAACGGTGAATTGTGGGAATACACAGAACTCCTCTGCCTACATCTTTGGAGAAATACATGCATGATATTAAGTTACGTTAAATTGTTACAAAGAAACTAAGACATAGGGTCGAGTTTCATTATTTTATGTCACGTTGTAACAAGTTATAGCGGGGGAATGAAAAGAGAAGGTAGAAATAAATTTAGAATGTAATCTATTTCGATTCGATCTTAACGATTGCCCGCCCTAAGCGCTTACGGACGTGCCGCGACTGATACACGCCGTGGCCGCGTCTCGACTCGCTGAGAAACATTCGTAGCGCGATGAAAAATATTTTTTTTCCGACCGTTTTATCGTTCCACTGTTGGAACATAGGTATCCACTCAGAATGAGAAGATTAAGGCCTTAGTCTGCCATGCTGGCCAAGTGCGGGTTGGCAGAGTTCACACGCCTTAGAGAACTATCTTTTTTAGAACTCTAAGGTGTGCCAGGTTTCCTCGCGATGTTTTCCTTCAGCGCATATTGGCAGCGCAAAAAATTCAGGTTCATATTCTGATGTATCACGGTCTGTGAAGGAGAACACAGTGACAAAATCTGCATACACTAGGATTATCTATAAGTCGTTTGATGTCAACGCGCTTATTCTTAGCGATATATTCTACAACCTCAGCCCTTTTTATTCTCACAGAAAACCGGTGTTTAAAGACGAATGAATAAAAGTGGAAAACCAAACAAAATAATGTATGTTTAATGTTATATAATGACACAAGTTACGCTTGCACAATTATCAACAAATCCAACCGATTGGGAATGAAGGCACTCTTCGCTCCGTAACGTTTACAAAAGCTTAGCGCACCTTCACGCCAGAACTCGGATATCGCAGACGCCTCGCAAAAATTCCGCCCAGAATACGGTGGCGTCGAGACTTCACAAACGCCGCGGTCCGGACGAACATTTTGACACTCCGATTGCGTTGCTGTTGAATACAAAAATAGGTGGACTTAGTTTTATCTCGGTAGTATTCATAATGGTTATACATTTATTTGCTTAATGATATATTACAATGTGATTTTTGAAACTAAGTGCTTACCGCATACTCCGTAAGCAACCGGGCCTTAAGATATGTGCGTATATATATCACAATTATGAATAATACAAGTGGGAAAAACAAATGTACCTTCATTGACAATAACCGGGACGCTCCGAACCTTACCGAGTTGCTGAGGTGATTCATGTATACATATGGACAGATACGAGATTGAAATGGGTTGGACAAGTCTTAGGGGAAGATGCACTATGTCAACAATTATACTAAACATTATAGATATATAACCTTTTGATAAGCAGCTAAAGTCAAATGGAAACCGACAAACAAACAGACATCGCAAACGTTTTCACGCTCCGATTATTGCGCTATTGCAGCCGGACAGATAACACGACGGTGTGGCTTCAGTTTTATCCTTTTTGTATATGGAATCAATGGACGGATAATATTTTGTTTATCGACTATTACTATAGAATACTCGTTATATTACCTCGCTGTTCTAGTGGTTGCAAATGCGACTGCCAAATGAGAGATCCTAAGTTAGATCCCCGATCCGTGAATACTATAGGGTTTTCTAATTTGAAATTTCTAGTAGTAGCTCGGAGTCTGGATTTGGGCCCGTTGTATGGCAACAGGTTCACCACCTATTATGTAATGGGACGTAAACGTAACTGGTGTAACGTGAGAGTGACCTACACTCCTCTGCCTACCTCTACGGAGCGATAATGGTGTGATGTTACGTGTTATATAAGAGTAATGTTATTACGAAACTTTTAAAATGTAAAACAATTATACAACTTTTTGAACATTTCAAATGTTGTAACCATTTAAAATTCGACACTTTTGAGCGAGCCTATAATAAGATATACTTAGTAGAACTTTGGATTGCTATTGAAAAATATCACAGATACAAACGAAGATATTCTACAATTACACACTTGTCTTCTACTTTCTTTATTCTTCTATACCTGCAAAACTAACACTTATAGATTGTGATATTATTTTATACACAAGTCGACAAAGCTTTGCCTCCTCTACAAAGGACTTCACGTTTGCGCGCCCCCTTTTTCATTTTCCCTTTCCTTTCCATTCCTTTAAGGATTCGTTTTGAACGTCGATTACAATACCACTTCGCTGTGCAACGGGACTCCTGTTCGATTCCCGGCCGGATAAACAAGTAGAATAGATAAAACAGTTCACCCGGAGGACCACGCTATAAGCACTATATCTACTGACTTCTACCGAGAAACAATTATTATTATTAGAAAATGTTGTTTTAATTATTCAAGAGACCTATCTAAGTCCTTATCGGAGTTAACGCGTTGGTGACCAGCCTCAAAGACGAAAAATACCTACCACATAATAGTATGCATCTATCCCCTAGAGTCGACTGGAAGATAATGCAATTAGGCATTAAGTACGCCACTATAAGCATTAGTTTATAGTGTTGCAAAGTGAATAAATAAATACCGACTAATACCAACTGTATTTATTTAACTTAATTATTCTAAATTGACTAGTTTGATGACAGCTTTACACAAAAGTATAGCCCCGATGCAATTAATGGCGCTTTTAGATGAGCGTATTTTAGCGATTTTATTATAAATATTATTAATCGAATAAAATAGAATTTGATCTGCAACTAATCTCAAGCAAAATTGTACTTGGACGGCGTGAATTTCACTTTCAGTATTTAAAAAAAGTGCAATATCTTACAACGTAAAAAATAAAATTGTTACTTTATTTATGGGTTCTTATCATAATGACAATTTTACTACACTTGTAACGGCATTTTTATTTAGAGTCACAGCGAGCTAACTTTTACCCTTTTCGTCGTTATGACGAGTAATTGGATTGCGAATGTCGCACACTTTTCTTTTGCCGTTCTTTTTTTCTCTTTTTTTTTCTTTTTCGCTTTCTTTTATCCTTTAGAATTGCAGAATATTTCCCAGAAGACAGTACTTATGTTAATTACCTTTTCGCTTTCACTCGTTATATTCGTTTTTCGTCGTCATAGTTCGCGAACTTCGGCGGTAGTTTTAATGAAGTAATTTAAGGATTAAGCGGACTTTGGCTTCCAAGTTTTATTTGGGTTATCAAAGGGGACTGGTATTGCATTGAATATTTCCGCCGGCGGCTATAAGTGGCATAAAATCCAGTGAACGCAATAACGTAGCAATAGAAGATAATAATAAATTACGAAATGGGCTAAAGGGGGAATCAGAATTCTTTAACACGGCATACTCGTAGGTGTCTGAAGAGAATGATTAATGACTAAGAACAGAGATACTGGAAACTCGGTGGTCTGTCCATCACGTATGGCACTTGGTTAAAAGATATGATAATGATAAAAGTTAAAATTAATGTCGTGTTACTTATTTAGTGTAAAGCAATTTAAATTATAAATTTTAAACTTTCCTGAATGTTATTCAAAATAAATCTACATAAGCTGTAACTGTATTTACATCCCGCGATGTAGCCTTCTTATTGATTTGAATTAAAACTGTGAATTATTATACACTCTGGTCTAAATAAAATTTCGTTCCCAAAAATGTACTAACTAACAATGCGAACAGACCCTTGTGGTAGAGTTATACATACGAGTATATAAAAAAAGTTTAAACTTAGCACAATGGCCGCCACTGTTGCGCGTTGTCTCGTAATTGTGACGCACTAACCTGTTCATTAGTGAGGCTGACGAGCACGCCGCTCTACGTAGAGCTACGATAATAGGACTCTACACTGTTAGATTACGACTCTACAATACAAATATTAAGGGATAATAGTTTTGTTGCCGTTAATAAACTAACAAAGTCAGCACAGTATCAGATATAAAGTAATCAAATAAATTAAAATATAACATGTAACCCACATACCCAGAGGTAGGCAGAGCAATACAGTACATTCCCACGAGTTATCCGTTCACGATGACTGACCCGTCGGTGCAGTGGTTAGTGAATCTGGCTGTTGCGCCGGGGGTCGTGGGTTCGATTCCTTCCATACAGAACAAATGTTTGCGTGATGACCACAAGTATTTGTTCTGTGTCTGGGTGTAAAATAAGACAAAATGTATATAAAAATCCATATAATACATAAATATCCGTATAAAATAAAAGTCTGCGAAACTAGCCTAAATGTACGAAGAGAAAATATACACCCGATATTGGACACATTAAAACTACTTCGCGTTGGAAATATTTTAAATTCGGTTCGGTGCATAATATTTTCTGCGCAGTACATTTAACGTACGATTTCACAAAAAACACCCGTACAGACCCTATACAAAAGATGCATTTTACTGCACAGTGCACATGAAAGCCCGATTCCGTGGAAACTTCAATGCGCGATGACTTTTGAACATTTTCGAGAATTACTGAGCGATAGATAGATAGCGGTAGTTCATACGTACGAGTAAATATATACATAGGTACATATTACTGTGTTATTATTCACTGTAATTTCTGTATAGTAGGATGTACACGTAAATAAAACTGGAGTGTTTCTGACGGTTTTCTTAAACTTAACTTCAGCCGAAGCACGGCAGGTTTGGAATGATGACAGACATTGGTACTCACCATCCCCTGTCTACCCCGTAAAGATCCCAGCATGACGATTTGTATTTATGTTGTCGAAACTGCAAAAATATAACCACTAGCCATTAACCTGTTTAGAATACAGCTAGCGTTAGTATGATTTCTCTCTTAATTTCTATTAACGTTTAGAAAAGGTATATCGCTCTAAATTGGACTAATTCACGTCGCAGTTAGCGCAGGACGCAGACAAACTCGCGCCAAAGTCTCCATTGGGCGATCCTTTAGCGTTGAATCACTTGCGGGCGCCGGCCAAGTCGTTTAGTTAGCGCACTGCTACGCTCCGATTGAGTTAGTGAGTACTTTTGTGTTTTTTAGAGCTTTCAGTGTGATAAAAATATATTTATACGAAATATATTTCAATGTCAATTGGTAGTACTAATAAAATCTGTGAAGCAAAACAATGAATAACAACAGGAAAATTATAACAAAATTACAAGTTTTTATTTATGAGCACGGCAGTGAACAGTTAATGAGAAAAAATCAAAATATTACTTTGGGCAATTTTATATTACTACTAATATTACTCTGACATTTTGTAAATTATACTGCTTTCGACCATGACGCAGATCTAGGAGCATTTATAAGTTACACCGCTGAAGGTTCGAACTTCAGCATGCCGTTTCGCGGGTATGGTTCGAAGTCCGGCACGCATCACTAATCTTAGCCTCGCGATGTTCATTCAGTACGGTGCCATCTAATAATTGAATCCGGTTTTTGTTTATTCCATAGACTATTTTCAGTTTCCTTTATTAAATTTCAATTCAACTGTAATATCGGCAATTGTTCATGTATTTGTCATTGCTAAAAATAAATTATTATATTTAATAAAATCGTAATAATTACCATAGACAATAATATGGAAAAAGTATTTGTTGATATTAAATACCGCTCAATATTTCGACAAAGACGAAAAGTAAACAAAGTGAGAAACGTATCTAGTCTTAGAACTCCGCATGATGTTCTGCAAAGCCCAAGAACTCTACTAAAGATCTTAACCGTTTTCATTCTGTGATGAAGTCGATATCAAAATCTTGAACGATATATAATAAATAACCATCAAGATGAAAAACAACGAACTTCACTGGCCGGTTACAAAAATAACACTCGAAGATGGAGCAAAAAAAAATAATTAACGCAACTTTATAACCCCGCAACTGATACGCCACATCAGAGCCATCACATTAAAGAGATGACTTCAAGCTTTCAGCAGCAAAGGATCATAGTTCATGCGCTTAGCGCACAGACGAGTAATTACTTAAGGGGCTACGGTCTACTGCATTATACTTATTTAGGGGGAATGTTCAATCGAAAGTGCGCCACATGTCTCATAATAATAAGGGTTATATTGTCGCTGGTGGTATCTAGTAATGAAGAGATTTTAATGAGAGAGCCGAGGAAAGGTGTGGCTTTCGGCGTTAATTGCAAACGAAACCGTGGATGTCACTGTGCCCTTCTGTGGAGTCTATTTTAATATTATATCTAGCGGCTTTTTCCGCTTGTAATTATTCTAATCATATTACTGTTAAATGTTACATTTTAATGTTCAGTTTAATGACAAATTAACGCTTCTAGTTCACGTTGAAAACATAAAAAATCGTACTACAAAAAAATACAAATATACACGTGAGAAGAACGTTACTATAGTACACTAATAAAACTCATACTAAGTTACAGGTGCTTAATTAATTTATACTGTCAATACGATTACTACGGTTTATTTCCGATTATGAATTAACAAGTGATAATTTTACTAACAGTTAATATTACCCCGACTAATTAACGAACATTAATAGTCTTATTGCTACGGCTAAAGAAAGAAGAAAGCTAAAAAAGATTGGTCGCAACGTGTGAGACAATGACCTGTTTCCGATCGTGTAGAAATCACTTAACATGATTCGACGTCATCGCGATCGAAATTAAATTGCAACAAACGGAACACATCCAAGGCCCAGTGGCGCTCAAAGTTTCATGACTACGAAAATGTATTTACAAGCCCCCAGAGCGTCTTAAGGTGTCCGCTCGAAAGATAAGTGGCCGCCGAGAGAGACGGAAAAATATAGTTGGTTTTTAACGGACTGTCATCTGCATTATTTACGTGGTGTTATGTATAAATATTGCAAACGCAGTTTACTGCAAAAATAGTATATATAAGCTACTTCGAACATACAAATAATGCATAATAATTATTGAGCAAAGTCTAGAAGAGATTATGATATTATGTAACAACTATATTTGAATGTTATATCAATATAAAAAAAAGGATCAAAATTAAATTTTACATTAATTCGATGCCACTCGTCAAGAATTAATTAATAGATTTAGGACTTTAACTAACATTTGACAACTATATCTCGTGAGTGAATATATATAAAAATCCTTTAAAAAAACCTCCGTTTGTGAAATTAAGGCGTTTCCATACACATACAAGTTTGTATGTAAGGGCTCAACTATCTTGTACATACTCGTACTAACAGGTAATGGGGACGAAAACAAAAAAATGCGGTTTCTTAAATTTTATTATTGTATTTTATGTACATTAGTCACACATATCGAAAGAAACATGTATGAACGGATGCTTTAGGAAAATCGTGTAAATCCTATATCTAGTTTCGTTATGTGCGCCGCAACCTGTAATTCGCCTTGGGCATCACACGGCTGTACGTGCCCCAGTATCTACTTCAATTCACGTCTTAAGATTTTAGGTTATAGCGGTATTGGCTACGATTTATTGCGATAGTACCAACCATTCGAACCCCCCCATCGCATCTGTATTATAAGGCATGACATGTTTTTTTATTCTAGTAATAGTATGCGATAATCTGTATTAAAGTTGTATCAATTTCCTAAGTTACCAGCACTGAGTGTGGAATTGTGTCCGGTGTATATCAATAGGATTATTCCCTACTATATGCAACTTAGTACGGTACTGCACTAATCTGCCTGCCCTACATGGAAATACAGAAGCGATATAGCTATATACGTCGTACGTCGTATTGCACCGTCGCGCCAGGTCCGCTGCAGGTTAGGCAGAAAGTATCGAGTGTGAAATATCTCATCCCTCCAGAACTGAAGGACTTTTTTTCATTCTTCACTCATTTCATACACGCACTCCGGTTCCGGAGCCTTCTGACTTTAAATGTATATGTACATAAAACAACGACTATTCCATTATACATATAATAAATACATTCGCGTTACATAAATCGATTTCAGTCAAAGCGAACTTTCGAATTAATGTACTTTTAAATTCGACTCGGATAAAATCGTCGGTGGTGTATCTAAAGAAATTTGTACTTTGTACCGCTCACGATAAGGCCCCTCTCACAATGCAGTAACAATTAAAATATCGCCAAACGCCTCGAAGCCGGAAATGAGTGGAATTAGCTTTTAGCATACGCATAATAAGTACTATGACGTTTAAGATGTTGATAATCATATTTCATTTCTCCCGCTCTGATTTATGAACGACATCAGCTATATTCTATATTCGTAGGCTATGGAATGGGGGCTGGGCTGGCCATTAATACAGGCACCGAGCCACGGTTTGAAATTATGAGTTAAAAAATCGAATAGTACCGGACCCAGGGCTTGAACCCAGGACCTATCGATCAGTAGCTACACTTTTCTAAATATATACAAATAAAATAAAGGCCAAGTAAAATATGTACTTTTCGCAGGCTTTGATGGAAATGTACGAAAGTAGAAAGAGTAGAAAAGGTCATGAAGTTTAACACAACTGTCTTCGGTTAAAATCTTTATTTACTGCCTACCATAAAGGAAACTAAGCGTGACAATATAGCATTATAATATTTCCAAAATGTTTTATCCGCGAATTAACTTTGCATTAATGTACAATAGAACACAGTTGAAATTGAATCTAACATTATATTTTCATGTCAAAATAACACCCGGTAATAGTGAAATATGGAATAATTTATTAACGTGCGTAACAATAATTTAATTTGAACTGAACGTATTATATAGTAAAATAGTTTTATCACGCACTGTTACTTCGAAATTCCATAATGGTATGCTCGAAACAAAATTATGACATACGATACGTGCATGTTCGTGATTATAGAACAGTAAATTGATTATATCATTTCATTAGCATATATAATAAACGAAATACTATCATTAAAGAAAACAATGTTACTCAAATATAATTTAATTATCGAGAATCGGGCCGGCATCGATTGTCAATCGCTCGAATCGAATAATAAATTTATACAACATATTTACACGTTAAATACAAAGTACGTAAAAAATACGCTACATACCTAAATTACATTTATTTCAAAGGAAATATTAGATAAAATTAATGAAACTATCACACGAGACTTGTACATACCCAACAGCAATTTATCCCCGGGAAGGAGAATTGAAAAATTGCCTGCTGAAGCACCATGCGAGAAACCAGGACACACACTTACCTGTAAAGATAGAGAAAATGGTTTTATCGATAGTGACTTTCAATTCAAGTATGACCATATAGCATTACATCTGTTAGATCTGAATGATAATATGTGACAAATTGCTTCATTATCGTCAACATCAGCCTACTGGACATCGCCTCTCAACGCCACTGACCTCGATTTTCAGCTCTTCACACCCAACCGTTGCCAGTCACTTAAGAGTATATCGTCGCAGCTGAAGGGCGTCCTGCGCTATTGTAACTTGCTTACAATAATCACCGACACAGCTCGAATCACACCATCTCATATGTCTAACGAAAGGCTAGTTTTGAAATGTACAACTTGCATCTGTCCGAGTTACGTTGGCTCATTAAATGTAAACTCTAATTGTATTGTACAGAGTTGAAAGTTTACAAAGTTAAAGTTGTGCGAAACTAACTCTACGTAACTAAGCTGTTCAATTAATTGTACACAATTAAAAAGTGCACGAAAACATCCGTGCGTTTATTTAGACATTTCAAACTCGATGTACGTGAGTTGAAATGCTCTGGTAAGGTAGCTGCAATGAGAATTCCATTAAAGCCAATCTCTCTTCCAGAATGTTCTACATATTAAGGGAAAGGATTCACTTTAACTGGCAGTGTAAAGAAGGTAATTACACCGTAAACTATCATTACCTGCTCAGAAGATGTTTCGTCCCCGAAGTGGGGACAATTAAAACGTTGAAAAGTGTCTGCAATCAGCTCGGAAGGATGGGGGCGCGGTGACGAGTCACGCGATCAAACCGGATAAGACAATTGCTAACGATGCCACTAATTTGCCTAAAACACCTCATTGTTAAACATTTGTTTTTCCTTTAATTTTGTGAACGAGGTGTAGCGTATCAAAACGCTGTTGGTATTATGTTTTTTGACCTTTTAGTTATTTTTTTACTACAAAGATACATGTTACATAATAGGAAGATATACATATGTAAATATGTACGATATACACAAATATGTAACAGCAAAGAATGGAGAAAATATTCGCAATAAAAATGTTTCATTTTCAGAAACAATTGTCAGCTATTAATTTTTTCATAAAACATCTCTGAATCAAATTTGGGTTCCCGTTGTTTTAAAGGTTAAATAGAAATATTGTGATTCTCCGAAAATTGGACCGCTGGATGGATGGATTTTTTTCGCACGCAGTTTTTTCATAAAAAAATAGATGTTATTTACAACTGGGGAAAAACCTAATAGATGTTCAAACATTCTAGAAGATTCAAACCAATACTGTCAAATAACGTAACTGGTGAAACAGTAGTGCACTACACTCCTTTGCCTACCTCTTCGGGGATTACAGGCCTGATGTGGCATTTTTCCGGTCTACCTCCACAGAAATATTTTCTCACAATATATGTACATGCATGTATAAAAACGTATGTATAAATATTTTATATGGAATGTCATCCCTGATTAAGGGCACATTTTAACATTATGAATATAAATGAAGGTGGTACATAAAACAAATGGTCTAGTAGTTTTAGTCCGAGGGACCTCAGACGCTAATACCTGCTGGAACACAACGCGTACAACTTTCCTCGTAAAGTGACCGTAATGTGAGCGGACGTTCAGCGTCGCGGCGCTAGAGTTGCTTCGTCCTAATTCAGATTGTCAGGGACAGTACATCCCTGGGGAACTTATAACCGTGTTGGTGTGTAACGTTCGGGCAGCCGTTCGCAAAGTTCTAATTACATACGCAGGATGTGTTTTAGGTTTTAATGCAGGTTTTTTGATTGAAATCCTTTATTTTAATAGTCCTCTGCTGTTGGGCTTGCCGAGTTTTACAGTTATGCCGATAGATAGCGATGATAGCGACACATTTGGAGGGGTGACAGGGATAGATCAGGCTAGTCTAGCAGAGAGAAGCAGGAGACCTATGTCCGGTATTGTAATGATGATGATAATAATTATGACAATGATGATTATGATGAAAAAATAATATTAAATGACGTTTAACCGAGGTCAGACAAGAAACGCTAGAAGGGGGCAGCCATTAGACGGAATTTTGGAAGCTTTTTATTATGACTTTTACCGCGTTCACAAGCGCATGTCACGTCATCCATCACAGTTCCTGGGTAATTGTATTCGAAGGGGGCCATCAATTCTATAAAGCTTTCGGGCAGAATGAAGGATCGTCATAATTTGATAATCTATTACCCCAATACGCCAAGCCCATCGTATTCTTAGTATTGCCAACCTCCTACCGTTGCAGATAATTACCAAGGTCAAGTAATGTAACAAATTGTCCATTTACATGTTCATTAATCTGAATATTACTGATTTGATTTGAGCGTATGTAGAATGAAGGTAGAAAAAGGACCTCAAGTCTGTAAGAACATAGTTATAAGGCACTCGGTGGTCTCTGCTCACCACGTAAGGGAGCAGGCGTGATGATGTAATGATAATTATAACTCATAAATCAACCACACCCAAAATGTGAGAACTCAGAATTTAAGAAGATAATTTTTACTGACTGCGAAGAATTATAATGATAGTAATGAAAGGTTGGTTCGTTCTAATGAAGTTCGCCTAGCTGTGGCGTGTCCTGAGGGACGCCCGCGATACCGATAACGAGTCCACATAATAACTTCCCCGTTGTTTTCTTAATGAAAAGACTTAATAGTCTAATACAAAATGATATGACAAGAAAACTGGGTTTCTGCACTGGCGGTAACTGTACGTATTTGAAATCATTTAAATTCTTTACTAATGTTAAAAAAAGTTTACATTTTTAATTTGAGTTAAGTTAATCGATCATACAGACATCATACATGGAAATTTATTCAGAAATGTATGCATACTTATATTTAATCTGCAGCCTAGTTAGGGTTAAAAATCGTTTGAAATAAGATGGCCGCGTGTGAGATCAAGACATTTTT